>BGPT01003731.1:0-29966 GCA_003297045.1 Symbiodinium sp. clade C Y103
AGAAAGAGTGCCAGAAAGAATGTCAGATAGAATGCCAGAACATATGTCAGATAGAATGTCAGAACATATGTCAGATAGAATGTCAGAGCATATTTCAGAGAAAATGTCAGATAGAATGCCAAGAGGAAGAGGAGGAGAGGACAACTCTGATGAAATCNTCAGAACATATGTCAGATAGAATGTCAGAGCATATTTCAGAGAAAATGTCAGATAGAATGCCAAGAGGAAGAGGAGGAGAGGACAACTCTGATGAAATCCATAAAGTTTTGCCAGAAAAAGAATGTCAAAATCTGTATCACACTATATTCCAAAGAAAGTATCGTGGTGGGGATCACTCGAAGCAAAGTAATTTTTTNATAAAGTTTTGCCAGAAAAAGAATGTCAAAATCTGTATCACACTATATTCCAAAGAAAGTATCGTGGTGGGGATCACTCGAAGCAAAGTAATTTTTTTGCCCCCTGAATTGATCCAGGAAAATCACATGGAGCTATTGTCCCCTTCGGATTGGCTGAGGGTGGCAACATGAAGTGTGCATGTTTGCTGTTCTGTAGCTTGTTGATGGCTGCCAACTGGCTAGTCAACCAAGTTTTTGGTGGGTGAAATCAGCTAGTTCTCATGGATCAGAACTTCCAAGATCATCACAGTACTTAGATGATCCCAGCTGGGATGTGTGGTGAATGTCACCAGAATATCACCAAGTTATATAGGCCATGATCCAGTTAGATTAGTCAGGGATAACCCACGGATCCTAAATGGGATGCAACCCAAGTAGGTCTTTCTAACCTCAACCCCTAGTTGTAGCGTTACACCAGACGTGGAAGCAAGGCCGTGCCGGGCGCAAAAGGGGCCCCCGTAGCCGGGCGCATTTCCAATGACGCCACGAAAGAAGCGAAAAACGTGAGGACTGGGTTGGAGCCATAAGGAAGACTTTGACCTATACTGCTTGGTGGATGTGCAAACCCAAACATGGCAATATGACTTGTTCTGTTATTCGAAGAAGGAAGGAAGATATGAAAAAATAGAGATACTCATGGGGATACTCCAGCCAGGGCCGAATCAATGAGGCCGCCTATTGGCAATAGATTCAATGTGTTGGGCGCCAGTCCGAACCCTGGTTCGCAGGTCGAATCAGATGTCAACCTTTGTTCACAATCTGTTTATGTTGATGTGGCCATGTGGCAATTCAAAAAAAAAAACTCTGGGAGGAGAAGAATGACACAACTTGGAAAACAGTGAATCCTAGTGCTATCGCAAATCGTAAGGATTCCCTTTTGGAGATATCACCATCACCACCGCCACCACCACCACCACCACCATCATCATCATCATCAGCATCATCATCACGGTCATTATGACTTATTTCTAATTGCTTTCTGTGTGTGTGTGTGTTAACCTCATTTGGGATGATATCCCATCTTGAAACCAGATGGCTGGTTCAACCATCCGTCCTGTGTCTTGGTCCAAGCCGTGATCGGCAGGATGTAATCAGTGGTGTATCAAAGAAATACGCAGAGAGGGTTCCATTTTTTAGCAGAGTCCACTGGGTACACACCTTAGATAGTGAATGGTGATCTAAGCAACACTAATATTTCGGCACACCGAAGAGTCTCACCAAAAATTCATGGGACGGAGCGTCCAACTCAACTGACGATGCCGAGTGGATTCGGAGGGCTCTTGGGTGGCGAAGGCCAAAATCATAGGCGGGGCCCAAACCGCACGGTGTCCTCGGTTGCAGTGGGGGTTGCACCCCTCAAAAACTGACATGGAGCCCCGAAAGTCGGTCTTGAGTCCCACGACATGGAGATGTAACGATTCTTCGGGCTATTGGAGATTGAATTGGGACATCTCCTTAGGAATTCCGTATTGGTGAACTTGAGTGGAGATCATGTTCGCTTCACTGGATTGCAGATGCAGATACACAGTTCACCCACGTTACTCCTTTATCTCCTGTGGTGTATGCCTCAAAACTCCATACATTTTTTTTTCTGCAGGTTGCAGCTTTCATTTTAGGGTTTTGATGTTTGTAGTTTTGACCTTCACTGTTGCCATATGGCATGGGTGTAGTCTAGTTACAAGGTAGGGTCAGATTGGTGCTGCCGCATGACACACTATTGTTGGTTCACTCCCATGTTCGCTGTTTTCAAAACATGTTTGCGGATGACAGGTGCGTTGTTCACCATTTTTGTTCATGTCAGGCTTCCCATGATTATTGCTAAAGTCTGAAATATTACAATGATCTACCCCTAGGGATCAATGCCATATACCTATACAGGGAGAATGTTCTGTAGGAGTTCATCAGGACAAGAAGTTATAAATCATTCCAAAAACCCAGTTGTAGTAATAACCATGACACTCAGTTGTTTTCTTTGAAGAAGTAGGAGTAAACCCCGCTTATAGTCATACAAATGAAGGGCCCATCATTACCCAGGACGTCTTGTGACCAGGCCCCTGTCCAGCTACAACTATGGTTGCAGGAGCTGTTGTGGAGCCGTAGCCACCTATACCCTTCGGGAATCAGCTCCGTGGCAATGGAAAACATAGCCTATGTTTAGATGATTTTCCCATAAGAACCTCCATGTATAGTTGATTTCCCAGTGCTATGTTTGATGGAGGGTAAACTCAATGAACGATGAGAAACTACTACAGTTGAGGATGATGGGATGGTTGATGATTGTAGATCCCCAAGGATTAGCGGCAAAGCCAGGCCCTTTTTTGGGCAAAGCTTACAGAACTGGTCGGTAAGATGTGGTTGAGTTGCCTCATGTGGGGGAGCCTCCCGAAACAGAATCTTCCCCTGCAATTGGCGGGGTCTGTTTTGAATCGTGTTGCAACTCTTTGATGATATGTATAATATATATATATATATATATGTACACAATTATATAATATACATATTGTATATATATATATATATATCATATAGTTATCTATGTATATCGACGTACATAGACATGTATATATACAGAAGTCAGTATGTATTGGATGTTTGCAACCTTTGGAACATTAAAGAAGTGGCTTATCTAGTCCCTGAAACCTATTCTTTTTTATCTGGTAATCTAACAATGCAATAGAAAATCACCATTTGTCAATAGCCAAATCATCTACTGAATGTTGCATTCCTTAATTTTGAGATATGGGATCCTAAGTCGCCATGTTTTTGTTCAATATTGATATGGTCTCAAGATGAACTACTGAGTTGCTCGGCAGGACCGGCAAGTTCCAAGCCTTTGGCTATGTCCGCGGGCATCCAAGTGGTGACATGAACAACGCCCCCACGTGCGAAGCCAAGCCGTCGGGATCCGTCATTGCAATTTCAGGAACCTGAACCAGAGGTACTGTACCATATGGGTTTATCTGAAAAACAGGGGATACCCCCAAATGGCCATTTTAATCGGGAAAATGAAGTTACACCTTTAGAATTGGAGGTACCGTATTCTCAGACTGACACATATCAAGGAACATTTTGAGATACTATTCGTTGACCTGGGCCTTACACAGACATATATAAGGTAGGTACCTCCAATTTAGCTACCTGACATGGCAATTGCTATATTTGGGAGTGGGTGAACATCCGATGACGAAGACTCTTCTGTCCATTTTTCGTGTGTTTCGATGTTTTCTGGCAAACTATCCAAGAATGCTGCAAGAAACTCTAGACTCTAGAATGATCTGGCTCGGGTCAAATCGATTCTTTTCGAGAATTTCACCAAGAACATCTAAAAAACAATTGGAAGTTTCCTAAAATGGGGGTAGCCTAGGCCTAGATTATCAAAGTCATGGATGACCAAACCATTTATGGTAGAAGATTATATTAAAACCCATGGTGACTTGAGGATGATCTTCCCAACTTTGATTCCTTAGCCTTTTGAGGGGGAACCTCCCGAGCGCTCCCTATCGACGAGTCGAGGTACCAAATGACGCGGCAGTGGGGTCATGACTTTGCCGCGATGCGGGTGACACTCTACAGGATCCGTGGCGTTTCAGGTGAGCAATGTTGAAAGACCATTGAAAAACCGAATCATGGTGTTGTTTTGGGGGATCATACTCTCATTCTACGCCCATTGGGGAAAACCTCCAAATTCAACCAGCAGTTTCCCTATATCAAAATTGTCCTTTGGGTGGTATACCAACTTTCACACACTTTTTTTTGGAGGGGTATATAATCACGATGGATCATTAAGATCTCCTAGTAATTGTCCACTACTTGGAGCATGTCCACCTTAGATTTCAAGATAGCTCAGGTGGAACCGAGAAATTTGATGTTTCAAAGCGCGTGCACCGGTGATGGTTGATCTGGTTTGGCAGCAACCCAAACTTTCCGAAGCGACAGAAATCACTGGTTGGAAGTGGATGGTGAAGCAACCGTTGCGACGCCACTGGGATTTTTGGTATCGGGGAAACTATCCCATGTTATCGCGGAACTTTTTAAGCTTAGTGAATTACTAGATTTTTTTCCAGATGAACAGTGGGATATTCCAAACACTTTACAGGTTGGATGTATGGTGGAATGCAGCTAGCTGTTGTCAATTCAGGGCTTCTCTGTCAGCAATGGACTACCCTCCGGTAATCAAACGTGGCAATTGGAAATCCCCTTATAAATGGAGGTTTAAATGGGAAAATCCCTTATAAATGGTGGATTTTCCATTGCCATGTTTGATTACCAGAGGGTACCCTCCGGTAATCAAAGGTGGCACTGGGAAATCCCATGAAACCCCCGAGCTAAATGGAAGTTCTTAAAGGGAAGATCATCCATACATGATGGATTTTTTCAAGTGCCACGTGAGATTATACCGGATGGTAATTGGGGACTTCTTTGACTGACCAAGAGTTTGTCGACATAGGACCCACCAAGTCATACCAAGCCGCTTCTTATTCATCATCACTCTTCCGGGTGGGATCATTCACTATGTTGCTCCGCTCTTTTCAGTGGTAACTGAAGGCACTTTTACAGTATTTTTCTTGCCTTAAAGAGGCTCAAGTATAGAACATTATCTAATAGATTTTTATATGCGTATGGGTCAAAATCGGGTACCCCAATAATTGGATGGTTAATACTAAACAAGACTTAATCTGTGGTCAGGTCTTTAATTTTGACCCATACCATCCCCATATGTATAAACAATTGTCATCTTTTGGTACCCTCTGGTAAACTAAGATAACTATGGAAAATCACAAATTTTCATGGGAAAATCCACTATAAATGGCCATTTTCAATAGCTATGTTAGTTCACCAGAGGGTAACCGTCTCATCTGGTGTTGGCGAAATTTCTGCCAGGACCAGTCGAGCTGAATATGAGCACAACGCCTTTAGCCATGCCCAAGGTGTTGGACGACATGTTGGTCTGCGCCACTGTGGAAGTCGTCCCCCCATGACGAATTTTTGGCCAATCCTAAAGAATAACGAGAAGCGTCTCAACAGAACTTGAATAAAATGCTGATTTGATGGGTTTATATATTGATTATTGAGATTGTAACCATGAAAAATAGTAATTTATCCTCTGGTAATCAAACATGGCAATGGCCCTAAGATTTCCCAGCCATGTTTGATGACCGAAGGGCAATAGGAATTACAAGAGAAATGTGGTGTTGGACTGATCAAGGTGGCTGGGTGACAGATCAGCATAAAAGTTCAACATCATTCGACAAATCAAAGCGGGATGTTTGGCTGCACGCATATTTGTCGATTTCATCGTGTTGGTTGAACATCATGAGGAATCGATCATTTGTGTTTTAGAAAAATGGTTCATGAACAGCTACTGATCGGACAAAATGCTGCAAGTAAACCATGGGTCAAAGCGAAGACGTCCAAAAATCATCAAAAATAGGTATAATGAACATTCCCAAGTAATGTGGTGAAGGAAATGATAGACCTCAACGCCTCGAGGTAATCATTAACAGATATTAAAACCAGTTCAAGGCTCCAGCTCGTAGGATTTGGTATGATGGTTTAATGTTGGGTCTACTCTACCACATTTCTGCATTTGCCTGTATTTCCAGAACGGTTTTCGTGTAAACAGGATTTAACTCAAGGGAACTTAAGTGAACCATGGCTTCTCCAACCCAACTGAAGTCTTGGGTAGAATGGATCGTCCATGGAGAGGATGATCCCAATGGCCGGACATGGTGCAGCCACTGAATCCAAAGCTGCCGTCCTGGGCCGCAGGGCGACCGGCGTGTACGGCGTCGCACCGACGTCCCCACCAACGGGCCCCCCACCGCCTCCACCCCCGCTGCGGGTGGGCACGAGTGGCAGTGGCGGAAGCAGAGAGCAGAGGAGGAAAGGAAAGACGAGGAGGAAGAGGAGCTTCCAGGTGTACCCCATGATGGCCGACTTTGAAACGCGTTGGGGCCTTCGAAAAGTGACGCAATTGAAGATCGCCAAAACCAGACCAGCACAGACAAGGACTCGTTACTAGTTTGAATGTCCCAGAATTAGTTTGAGAAGAATTGCAAAGGAAACAACTAGTTTTGATGATGTATAAGTTTACAAATTACAACATGTCCCTTTAAACTTCAAACCAATACTTTAAAGGTTTTTATATGTCTTTAAACATGTTTGGGTCCTAGGCTCGGACTCAATGGTTTGGAAGCAGGGCAAAAACTGCAGAGACTACCCAGGTGAAATGGTAATTCTCCTGCCATCGTATGTGCGTTGGTCAAGATTTGGATTAGTTATTTACCCATATTGGAAGATGATCATGAATCCATCAAAAATGACATGAAATGATACAATGATACAAAATGATACATATTTAATCATATATGTATAATATGTAGACACACCCAGTGTAAGGATTGCCATCACGGGATGGATGACCATAAACCATACACCATGTTTTGACCATGACCAGGGCAAATATTAATGACAACAACCAAACAGTTGTTCTTTTTTGCAGACCCGAAGTATGGCCATTGATTTTGAAGCGAAGGACTCCGGGATGATGAATTCCGAACTAGGGAGGGACAGAAAAAGAGACCAATTAACAGCACGGTCATGGGGTAGAGTAGAATCACGTGTCTTTCTTTGTTTCTTTTGTTCAAACCCCGCAATTGTCAGTTCAAGTCCAATGAGCAACCGGCAAATTCACTTTGGTTGTAAAGCCAGAATAAGTGATGCAGATCCATTTCTAAATGAATTTTATAACTAACCATGCAACTGGCTCATGTCCATGCTCTCACCAAACTACCCATGGGTAAATTGATGTTGATGTTCCATGGCCGATCCCCTGGGGCTGTTCCAACTGCACCAATTCTCAAGCCGCAGGTGCAACGCGGGCAGGAAGTTTGCCTTGTCACAACACCCAGGGGGCGAACATGTGAAGCTCTCGAATTTCGGGGAAAGCTCGCAGATGTGGCAAACATTGAACCCAAAACATCCCAAAACAACCATCCTGATCATCCCGACTTTGATCAGCTAAATGGGTGGGATGGAATCCGGACACTATCAAGCATTTTTTGTGTGCGCAATTCTTTTCAGTGTGCCCCAGAATCATTTGTTTGTTGCTTTATAAACCCCATGAAGTAAGTATCGTGTAGTTCTATCATGTTATTATCCCCCAAGAAGCCTGGCGGCCCTGGTGGCCCCCAAGTTCAACGAACCAACGAAGGCCATCCGGCTCCAACATATCTTGGCTTCTCTTTCCAGGAAAACCTCTTGGTAGGGGAATCAACATATTTTAGCATATAGTCAAGACCTCAGCAAAACATCCATGCGAACATTCACACAAACATTGTAAGTCACATTCACTTTAAATCTAGACTAAGTTTTGATATTGATACACTATACCCAGATTTGTTTTGGTTTGTTGGTTTTTGTTTGAAAAATACACGATTGTTTTGTACGAAGGGTGTTGGAAAGCAACATCTTTCAGGGGGTTCAACCCCTTCAATATTGTTTTTGAAAACAACTCCCCAATTGTTGGGTGATGTTGAAGAACACATGGATGGCCAGCCATATATTCGAAATGTTCAATGAGCTCTACAATCCCACAGGAAAGATTGAATCGGGATCATTTTCGAATGTGCCTTTGTCTGAAAATAGGTCCCAGAATCCAATGGTCTACCATCATTTTCGTCAGTAAATGGCTATAATTTGGGATAGTTTCCAATTTCCAGACACACCCATAACCCTAGATAAGGACAGACCTAGTTCCCATTTCAATGCAGACTGTCACCTTTTGGGGGAAACAAGGGTTTATCAATCTGGAATTGACATCATCTTGGTATGACCCAATACACATGGGATTTGTTGCCTTACATCAATCCAGAGGTTGTGATATGTGGGGGTTGGCATTTCTCATACCCAGTGGCAATTTAACATATCTCTGGAACATCACCATGTGTACTGGGTGAAATATGGTAAATCCTTTGTAGATGTGCCATTCTTTGCAATTTTCCATCGCTACAAGGTGAAGCCCCAGATCCCCCCAGTGAAATGTGTGTGTGTTGCTTTATGAAGCCACAAACTATAGCTTCATGGGGATGGGTCAAAACCTATGAAATTACCATACTGGGGGAATAACCATCCATTAACCAGCTATGCTAAGGTACCTACAGCCTATAGAGGTACAAGGGTGTTGACCCGTAACCACATCCCACAGAAAGCCAAGCGTTGACCAAGTTATCTGCACCAACAAAACGCTCCGAGGTTTACACCAGTCGGCGAAACAAGGCATTCGTCCACGGGAGGCAGGACTGACTCTGGAATTCACCAAGGGAATGGGGTACAAATCCAGGCATCATATGAAAAGATGAGGATAGTTGATGGGAAGCCACATTCTATATCGTAAAATATCGTAAATGGTTAAAAATTATATTTAAAGTTGATACTTCATGCAACACTATGAATGGAGAAAACATGATGGGATATCATGTTGCGATAGTTGATGGAAATGGGATACTCACCCAACAATATGAGATGGATGTATTCAGAAATGTGATATGGCCCAATTTATATCCATCAAATAATGGAGAACATTATTTTCAAAACCACTGGATTTGGGGTTTTGTAGCTTTTCTTGGACAAACTCCCATTGGAACAAGAAAAAGCACACCGAAAATTCAGAAGGAGTACCCTCTGGTGAATTAATAATGTAGACCCTGAAAATAGCATTCTTTTAGTGGAAACTCATCTTCCAGCGACTATCTTCCAGGGTCTATGTTAATTTACCAGAGGATAGATTGAAAGCGATTGAAACATATTAACCTCACCAACATTGGAGTTGCAAGCAGCAAACACTGTGCCTGCTGGTCCCACCAAGATGGCGTACAGCCTGTGGTGTCACAGGTGGCTGTGGAGACTCAACAACCAGTCAGCATGCATTTGGATGTATGTGGATGCATTTGAAGGGTTGATTAATTTGCATTCTTATGAGTTGAGGCCTACATCCTCACTTATGATTGCTTCGAGAAACTATCATGTGGTTGGGAATCAAACGCGTAGCGAGAAGTGGCTCCCCATTGGGAATATGAAGACCAATAGCTCCGAACCACTCCCTCCCAACCACTGGATGTGTTTGCCTTTTGTATTTGTTGGGCACCGCAACTACCTCATGTGCACATCTGAAACTTCAGATGGAACCACCCAAAATGCGTTTGGAAGGATGGTTGATCATAGATTTTGTATTATTGGCCGTTCTAATGAGTTTTAAGTCCCAACTGTGTGAATTGTCAGATGCTTTTGGAGTTTTGGGGCATTTTTTTTAAGGGATGTAAAGTCCATGGAAAATCTCCGAGCTTCGAAGCCTTCGATCTGCAGACCTTCAGTGAAACGCACGCGAAGCACATCTTAGCCGCGCTTCCGCCCATCTCCCCGCACCTCGATCTCTCGGGCCATCTGACAGGGACAAGAATGGATACATAGAAATCCACAAGTTCCTTTCAGGTGTGAGGTTCCTAGATGAATTGGTTTATGACTGGCTTTCATTTATATACTGTAGTTGGTCTCTAACTTGGTTAACCAGAATTTATGGGGGACATAGCATGATATAGCTATAGTATTCATAGGGGTCATAAACCAACTTGTAACATCACTCTGGGGATCCACCTTGCAAATCTGGTGAGAAATAGATAATTACATGTACCTGTACCCTCTGGTTATTTAACATAGCTATGTAAATAGAGGTTTTAATGGGAAAGTCATTCAAAATTAGCCATTTTCCATGGCTATGTTAAATAACCAGAGGGTAATTACAACATGTCCATATATGTCCATACATTTACCACAAGCAATCCACAAGTCCCGAATTAAGATCTTGAGGGCTGGGAATAAGTACCACCCCAAGAAACTGACGAAACACCGATCTATATGGGCAGAAAACATGTGAATTTAGTGCAGTCAACTGGTAGTGGTTGAATTTCAACCAAAGATTTGACATGAAATTCCACTATAGCAACCCCCAAAAGGATATAGAAAAGTGAATTTTCACCATGTCAGTAGGAATTTACGAACTTCTATCTTGCTACAATCATGGCAGAATCCAGTCCGTACTGGTACTGCTGCAGCCAAGGTGGTGAGTGAGACATCCATCTGGAGGAAGTGAACACTTTTTTTTGAGTCCAACATTACTTCCCCAGAAGGAAAGGCATAGACTTCCAGGATTTTTTGATCAGATTGGTTGGGTTTAACAGATTGTGTTTCAGAACTGAGCATAGTGCTGCTCTTTTTCAAAGACTTTGGAGGGAAAACAAAAACCGGCGCCAGTCACTGCCGCACTGCCGTCCGCCTCGACGCGTCCAACGACGGGTCCGATGCGTCGGTGATGTAGGGCAGTTTCACCTCCAGTTTCACCAAAGCTGCTTGCCATGGCAGCCAAAACGGAAAGCATCACTATGGAAGTTCCTGGGTGTGTATTAAGGTTAGTCTTTATGTTTTAAAATGGGAAACCCACCATTTGAGGAACCTATCTTTTTTTTTGGGAGGTTTCATGAGCAAATACAAGAATTGGTTAAGGGGGTCGGGAGTGCGAAGGAGAAGTTATGACACTTGTGGAGTGCGGATGTCAATGACAGGTTCGTGGTGTACAGCAAATAGTGCTTCCTTCTGAACATGGGATGAGAATCCCTAAGATCTTAATATGTTGAGCAGTATTTGATAAATGGTTACTGGCTAACATCCCGGTGCCATTGCCCTTGGAAGTGGATGGTTTTCCCTCTTACTCTCCATGGGCTCCATGGGTTTCATCTTTTCATTTTATCTCATCTGCTAAACACCCAACTTGAAGAATCTCAAAGGTATTGGTTATTTTTTTGGATTTTAAAACGTTGTTTATATTGAGTTTATATTGTCTACACATCCATCATCACCACATCTCTTACAAGGTGATGCCCCGTTATAACATGTTATTACTTGGTTTATAAACCCATCACTTGGTATAGTTATTTCACCATAAACCCTAGAAAAGCTTGTCATACACCAACTTCGCTAATGAACTGGGGCACCACGATGTACCGTCGCATCTGACAGCAGCAGCCGTTGATTTCAACCGACGTGACGCGCCGAGTAAATCGGGAGGAAATCGACCAGACATGGCTCGCGCCAGTTCCCCCGTCCTCGGCTTTGCCTGCGTGGCACTGGTGATTTGCAGTATCAAGGCGTTTTAGGGAAGGGTGAGATGACATTGGAATAAGATGGTTTTAACGTGTTTTAGCGTGATTTCGTCATTAAAATTGGTATTTGATGGGAGTTAATGGAATCTAAAAGGGATACTGGTGCCTTGGCGGGGAGAACTCCTTGGCGAAAATGCAACCCTGAATGCAAAAAGAAACAGCTTCGCGAGGTGGACATTTGATGAAACTGGTTGGTTACTCAAGCGACAAATTTTGTTCGTTTGTCACCTGGTGAACTGCTCTCCGATTCTTGTTGCTTCATTGCCACCTAACTTAATGTAAAGTCACTTTGATGGTTGCTGAAAATCACCCTCCATGAATGTATCATTTTATGCAGCTTGAATTTAAAAAAAAATCAGGTTGAATTCCCATTGTTCCACGTTGTTTTCCAATTTTGTCCATGGTTTCTTTCCAATTTCTGTTGAAATTCCTGTGTTTCCAAGGCAAAATGCCGGTTCCGTTTCAGGTGATGTGCCCCAGCTTTGTAGCGGCTCCCCGGCCCCTCACACAGCCGGGGATCTCGATGATTTTGGCATTCCCCAAGGGTTTTGACATGAACAAATGAACCCATTTTCGATGGAAGTGGTGGTTTTTGATATAGAGAAAGATGAGTTTAGTAATCGTATACTATGTTTAGCAAATTGTAGTTCAGTTCTATCATGAATGTTATGGGATGGTAATGCAATCCTATTGCATATCGCATATTGACAGTCCATGCACGGAAATAAAAGTAAACAGTGATAGTGAGGGATGATTTTCATCATAGAAAAATGTTGTGTTTAATAGTGTACATCATTCTACTTGATTTGATGGATTGTAACCTAATCTGGGATGATGAATCCAACTGCCCATGAATGGTATGGAATTGATGGTATAATGGTATTGATCTATGAAGAACATTGGTTAGTTCAGAAAACAACAAGAAGTGAGCATACGATCATCATTCATAAATCATCCCCAATAACTTTTAAGAAATGGGTTGAAACCATTCCCAGCCGGATTTACCACAGGTCCAAGTAGGTTGCTTTGTTTTCTTAAGATGTTTTCTGTAAATGATGTTATATAATCATATAATCTATTTTAAACACTACTAAGTGGGCATGATAGGACATGAACACAATAGTAGAAGATATAGTCAAATCATTATATAACTAAGTGAATTAAGTCAAACATCATCTTGAACTAGAAAATACAATGTTTGATGTTCTAACGAATGTGGAAACCCAATGTTACTAGTGAATAATATATGAGTATAGTATTATGATATGTTTTTCACTAATATCCCATCATTTACCATGAGCATCATCCATTACAGGTTTCTTTACTGTTGAGCCTCCAGAGTCTGCGAAGTCTTTCCTCACCCTCCTATAAGGCCGGAGCATTTGCGTCCAACAGCAGCTGTTCAAAGCAAGGACTGGGCCGGTTCCTCAACAAACGGAATATGGGTATCTATGGGTAAAAAATCATGTGTAGTAGCAGTTTGATACTATATATTTATATGATCCGAAAGGTTTTGTTTTTCCCATAGATTGAGATATTTTCCAACCAGCTAAAGAGAATTAGTAGGTGAACAATGGTGAATGAACACTAATGTTTTGTTCCTATAAATGGGGATATGTGCTAACCAGCTTTGAAATCATGGCAGAATCAGAAGATCGGCCATGGTAACGCTGAATCTCGGACAGATCACAATCTCGTTGGTTTAATTGGAGCGGGAAAAGGCTTTATCACTGTCACTGTTTGTAAAACCATGGTGTTTACTGTAAATCTGGGGTTGCAGGGACCAAGAAAAGGTATGGTCATTTTTTTTTTCTACTTATGTGGTTTCCTACCACCTCAGTTTGTATACCACATTTAACATGTTTGTTGCATGCCCCGGCAAAAAATCCGGACATGTTAGGATACAATGAACCAACAGGCAATCAAATTTGGCCAAGCTTGGATATGGCCAAGTGACACGGCCAGAGTTCTTTTGGAAGCATTGACGTATACTGCCTACATTTGTATCCGTTCTTGTGAGAAAGGATATGTGCGTTTCCCAAAGATTTGAGGAGAACAATCTTGATGCATCTTATTTCATTGTCATACTTCATAAAGCATGGACTAGGCCGTCTTTGAAGAGAATACAGTCATGTTTGCTGGTTAGTAGCGCCTGGTGGCTACTCGTTGCAGCACTTTTAAAAGGGGCTGGCTCCAAAACGGGGCAAGGTGTTTCGTACAATCATAAATCATTATACTAAATCAATCATAGATTATCATACTGAATTATCCATACATATTCAATTTCTTGTTCTTTGGAATATCCTTGGGCTACTCTCCCAACAGTGGACCCTATCCACATCCACTGGGATTACCCACAGCACCACCAGGAGCTCCAAGTTGCACCGGTTGAAATCGCTGAGTCGCTGGACTTGGCTCGTGGATCTCAGTGTGTCTCTGTAATGATAGCATAAGAGCATACTCATATAGTTGTAGGTGGTGTTGAAGTGTTGATCCATGTTCATTGATGATTGTTAAGAGTGCCTCTGATGTTCTAGATTCTAGATATGTCCGAATGCATATGCTAGCTGGCTAGATATCTCCATTGGTTGATCTATCCAATTTTGGCATCCAAGTACAATAGGTCCACACAGATAATGTGGGTGTCCATCTATTTTTCAGCTATTGTAACTTTCATACTACCCATGAAGCCCGACTCTTAAAAATGCAAAAGAATACACGCAATTGCTGTACTGAAACCATGCAAAAGACATATCATGGTCTTAGAATTGCAAACCCAATGCCGAGACTGCTATGACCAAAAGGATATGTGTTCAAATATTACTCGTGAGGCCCACAACTTCGAATCTTGGCAATGTGGTAAAGCCCATCAATAATACACAATCCCGATTTTCAGCAAAGATGGGTCATCTATTCTTGGATTCAAAGCACTATCACCAATCTGTTGATCCACTCTGTGTTTGACGGTCATTTAAAACATGGATCAACAGTTTGGATAAACATACATCAACTCGTATTTGTAGATCATGGCAGAAAAGCCAAGAAGTGTTTGCCCATATTTTTTAATCTGACAAGAGGTTTATATCATTTATATCCAATACCATTTTAATATATCTTAATCAATATATAATATAGATTCTACTGTTTTAATCGAGAGATCTGTTGGATCAACACAAATTAGTATGTATTGCTAGAAAAGCCAGATACAGTTGGTTTTATATCCGAATAAAGAATATGTCAATATCAATATACTATTAAACTGCCTTTTATTAGTAATGTTTACCATCCAGTAAACTAACATCGACCCTGGCAGATAGGTCTTGGAAGATGAGTTTCCGCTGAACATGGATTGTTTTCGGGGTCTCTGTTAATTTACCAGAGGGTAATGGTGGAATCCATCATCCGACCTGTGGATTTTTTCCCTGAGGCTGACCCCGGCAGTCGTCAAGTCAGCGGCCCTGTCCACTGCCTTTGCATTGATGGCGGAGCCTGTACGGAGGCTCAGGTGGTTTTGAGGTGACCAGCTTGGAAAATGGACCCAGCTACTTGGAGCGGGTGAGAAAATATGGAAAGATACGGAAGCATTTGGATAAATATGGGAACATACGGAGAAATTTGAAAAACATATGGAAAAGATATGAATAACTATGGACACATATGTAAACATGTGGAAAAAAATATGAGAACATATGGAAAAATCTTGGAAGGTAGTAGCCCCCATTTATGTGTGTTAAGTTTAGCCCATGAAGATAGATCTGCCATACCAGGGCAATAGCCACCTTTTAGTATGGATCCCGTGTTACAAGCCCAAGAATAGTCGCTATCCTAACAATTATTGGGGTGTATGAAATTGCCTATCTGGAACGATTTGGAATGACCCTTAAATGGTTGGTTATAGATGTTATAGGTTTGTCCTATATGACTGGGTGAAGTAAACATAGTTATACAGCACATGTATGTTGATCCAAGAATGGGATATCCCCGATTTGTTTCGATTTTTTGAGGGGAACATGATGGTTGAACATAGGTTTACTGTAATGTTAGTGGTATGTCCCTAATAATAGTATTTTGGTTCCTTCATCCAGTTATAAGTGGGAAGATTTGTTTGTCACCAGATAAGTGGGACACAAATCCAAGTATGGCTCAACAATTCCATGGTTTCAGAATCAACATGTGGGCATGGTGATCATATGCCGCTTATACAGCCTCAGGCAACAACACATTTGTTTTGACTACGGGAAGGGACTCCTGGTGTGGGAAGTGATGGGAGGTGACTCTTGCAGTGGCAACGAATGGCCAAGGCATGTAAGTGCAAAAAGACTTCCGGGCAGATGGACTCAGAAGTGACGCATGTTGAAAGGGGTTGCACTTCTTCAACCTTTCTTGGAGTTGCAATGTGACTATGAAAAACGCAGCTGTTGAACCTTGTGGCTTGGCCCTGATCACGGAAAATGAAAGCGATGAGGAGGTAGTCTGGCAGCTCCTTCACCAGAATCGCCTGGGCGCCCTTTCGGCCGTTTGGTGTCCTCCAGGATCATGGAGCCATGGCTCGCACTGGGCACCACCAGTGGTCAGGGATGTAAGACGAGGTAACTTCCAAAAAATGGGGGAAGGCACTGGCACCTTGGGGGGGGGGGCACAACTGACAGCAACCAACAACGGGTATTAATAGATACCCTGAGCCTCCAGATACCCACCAAACATGATGAGAAACACAATATTCTGAGTAAAATTCTGAGGCTTAGGATGGATTAGGTCGTATTTTGTTCAGGCAGCGGGTGGAGAATACCCAAAAACAGATCAACAATGCAAAATCAATAGAGAAATGGTGGTCAAAATCATGGCTTCCCCTGGAGTTTTCACGGGCAAATACCATCAAATACCATGGTTTCAATGGTGAACTGTGAGGCCTTCGCTGCCGAGCCGGGGAGCTATGACATCAGGCAGTTTTGGGGTTTTTGGGGAACCCAAATTGGGAGAAATTTCTGGGTGATTTGGCATGATTTTCACGGTTTAACCAATGAACATGGTGGATTTTTGCTGATTTTAAAGATCATTAAACCAAATGACCATGGTTTTTTCGTCACTGAAATGATGGTGAATGGTTTGGGAATCATCCCCTTCAGTTGTTGTGAGGCTGCTGACATTTTACAATTCAGCCAGAAAATAGGAGGAATTCTTGGTGGTTAACCATCGAAAATTGTGGATCTAGAATTTAACATCATGTAGTGAAAACAACATGGTTCTTTAATATAGGATTTAATGCGGATATGGATGCGCAACCATCAACAGGTCGGATTTGACATGATTTGGCTAATGAATGAATATTGGATTGAACAGAAAATGGTGGTTTAACACAACATCCTTTGGTCAACATAGGCCTAAACCAGAAGGTATAGGGGTGTGCTATTGTATTTTCTACAGGTAGTGACCTGTGATTATTCCTTGAAAGTTGGTGGTATTTGTAACTCAACCTCGAGGCACTTTGGGAATTTGTGTACCAGCGGTGATGAAGATAATTTCCTGCAAAAATCCATTAATCCAAGAATGATTGGGTATATGTTCCATTTTTATGTAGTTAGACTAACTTAGACTTCACTAAGAGATGCATTTTTTTGGTGTAGGTTTTTTTGATACCCCTCAACATGGTGAAATTGGGTAATTACCTGGGGTATGGTAAGTCCCTATTGTTCCTGGATTTACTGGTGGACATTTAAGTCACAACAGGAAATCATGGTAGACTTAAATACTGGTTGTGATATTGTAAAATGTTATGTACAATTAGTGTTACTATTTTCAAGCGTTTCCTTGCTTGAGATTCCTGCATTTCTTTTAGGATGTGTAGTTAAATTCCCTATATTTCACGGCATCATATCTAACCGCCTCACAACAACCTCATCTCAAGCCGACCAGCTGCCTGGGAGACCCATGCAACCTTGTCACTCACCATGTTTCAGAAAAGCTTAGGCTTAGATGAATTCAATCGGCAGTGTATTGGTGATCATATGCACATGATTTTGGGATTGAGATCAACCATTGCATAGTTCTTTCGAAAGATATACTCATCAGCTCGCATGACTGTCATGCCTCTCCTTGTAGCTGATTTCGCTACAACTTCACGGCCAAAGATCATCTACAGAGGTCAAAGGCCATATCAGTAGCCGTGTCAGACACTACGATCTCATGGGTTCTCAACGACTCGAGTGTGTATGCTTCAAAACCTATTGTATCATATTTAGGGGGAATGAACATCCACAACTACCAGCAGTTTTGGCGTTAAAAAAATCCAGGGGATTCGATGGGTTTTAAAATCCTCTAAGTTCAAAAAAAGTTTGCCAAAGTTTGCCACCTGAGCCATCAAAAATTCCCTAGTTGATTTAACTTGATTTTGTTAGTATAAATTATAGATGTACACAGGGAGTTGTACTACCTAATCTTAATTGGGAATTATGATATAACCATACATTAGCCATGGGACTGGGAAACCTTTCAGCCTCAACCAACGTTTTTCTCTCCACGCCAGGGAAGAACAGGCCCGCAATTTCATGGTGCTCTTCTCTGTGGGAAGTTTCTTCGTGGCTGCCGGTGTGGTCTTTGTCGCTTGGTCGAGGTGAAACGAAAGAAGTGGTACGAAAAATCGTTGGATAACATGGAATACTTGGATAACATCACTATTGAATACTATTGGTGGATATTACTGGTAACTAACAATGATCTTGAGAACATCAAGATCCTTAAGATGTCAGTAGTTACTTTGAGCATTTGGGTTTATCTTGGTTTATTAAGTTTATTAACAAACTTAGATAACCATCAAATTACTTTCTGCACAGCTATTGATTCAGCAATGATTGCCAGATTTCCCAGTGGTTGGCTTCAAACCCAACATTGTTGCCAAGATTACTGGGTTAACCCGTTGTGAATTTTACTCTGTTGAACTTCTGCCATTGTTTTCGAATTGCAGAGCAAGCGGCTGTTGTATCTTTCTTGGGTATCTAAAAGGCTTGAATTTCATATCTTGAAGCTTTGGGGTCCCAATCACGAGAATGATTTTGGTATGGTCACTATCTAATCCCATTGCGGGATCATCATAATCACCTAGACGATGGGATCCGCATCATGACAGATCCATTGCCAAACTACAAGGATTTCTTTCGGGATGTGTTTGATTTGGGGAGGGACTTGCCTGCCTTCAAGGTGCTCGGACTATGTGGACATTAATGAGCTTGAGTTGGTTGCACACATTGAATTCTATCAATGCTTTAGAGATATAATATATGGCTATAGGTGATATCCTTGTACCTTTAAACCAGCTTGAACTCCAAAAATGGCTTGCACAAGTCCGCTAAGTGGGATCCCACCATAGCTGTGATATGCTGTGATCATTAATAATCCCATTCCCACCAGCAAGAATCCTACGAACCTACCAACTAGCAATATAGACAAAGGCAACACAGCAAGTGCTGGTATGGGTAACTAGCAAAACTCGGATTGTGAAAAATGCTGTGATGTGGCATGTGCCCATACAAGATCTTGATCGTCCTGTTCCTGAAGGCAAGCTGGAACCTCACTTAGCTACCAGCGATGCGAACGAGTCATTGCCTTTCACCAGTACCCTTCACGACAACTGCTCGTCAACAACACCTTGGCTTGCACTGCCTACAATCTCCAGGGCAAAACTTTTGCAGCCATGTTCGCTGATCTGGCTCTCCCATCGGGCATGAAGCATATGAAGCGCCGCGGCTTTCTGTGCAAAGGAGAAGATTTGGGCAATTCATCTCCTGCTGTCCGAGTCATTGTTTGATGAAGCCATTTTGTGTGTTTCTTCTTGGTGGAACATGGTCTGCATTCTTTTGTTTGAATTTCCGCTTGTGTTCATTCCATCTCTATAATCTGACCTTTTTGCATTTGAAACATATTATTAGAACCACGAGCCGTTTTGGCTGGTTGATATCCAGTTGTGTCATGATATCTGCATGTTGTGGTTGGTCAACTCTCATAAACAATTCTGGTAAAGTACCAACAGTTCAAATCCATGGCTTACATCATATGTATCCGCTATATCCCCATTTTATGGTGACAAACCACCAGTTTCCTCATGTTTATGGCTAGGTACCCTACCAACATCTTTGTTTTATCCAATCAACTTTGGATGGAGCCCCTCAGGTCATCAGCAAGTTGTACGAGTGAGGAGCTGTAAGGGATTCTCAGCTGCTGTAGCTGTCAACCATGGGTTTCAATGCTCAAAATGGTCCATTGACTGGATGATTTTGGGGGTACCCCCCTGACTCAGGAAACCTCCGTACGGGGATGCGTCAAACTCTATATATTCTTAAACCATATATTTGGCCGAATCAAAAAAATCATTAGCCAGCAATTTTAGGGAACCTAGGGTGCCAGGGTTTTGACTCATGGCCCTGAAAAAAAAGAGTCCTAAAAGACAGTGGTGTGATGGGATGTTGAAATTATCAACCAAATCCATCCAAATCCACTGTGGGGACTTGGTATAACACTAACCAGTTGCGGGAGATGACAAGCCCAGGATTTGGCTAAAGCACCAGCTTACTATCCAAATCTAGGAGGTGGAGCCCAACTAGTTAAACCATGGTTTATTGTAGATCTATCAAACTGATTAATGGATTTTAGAGGGAGTTATCAAACGAGAAACATCACTGGGGGGCACCACCTTGTAGGCATACGAAACTTGGAGCAGATGGGAGAGATATGGGTCAAGTCATTCGGGTCATGTTTGGCATTGATTCCTCCATTTAGGGGGTTGTTTCAGCTATAACCTTTGTATTGAGAGACGGAGATCCTCACAGTCCAGTTGAAGAGAGATATGCACCGGTTGGGAGAAGCAAAGAAATGTGGATGGTCTGTTCAGACCAAAGAAAAACACATCCAAATATTTAGTTTAAAGAAATGTGTCAGAGTCTTGGCACATTCCCAAACTAACATGCAATGTTTGTGGGAGCCAACATGATGAGCCAATGATTTTTGCAGAGAACAATGGGATGAAACCTGACATTTCAGGGCGGCTGACCGATCCAAACCTGTCCAGCACGGGACTTCAAGGCTCTCCCTTTGATGTGAGATGTCTCAAGAGCCTTGTACTGGCCCAAGAGAATGGTTGAGTCATCACTTCAGATTGTTTTGAAGACACTTCCACAATCTTACACGTACACTCTATGATCTATATATATATATGTATATTTATATATATATATATATGTATATACTGTATATATATATAGCCCATCCAATCACGGAGTTGCTTTCACAAAGATACGTTGGAATACGAGACAGTACCCCCACAAGACCTCCCAGTCACCAATCACAGTCACAGTCGCTTGCCGGTGGTTTGAGAGAATTTTGTATGGTTATACCAGGGCAAACCATCCCCATCTGGTTTTATGGAGAGAACATGGCCCAAATTATCCTAGTCTACTAGGTGAAAAGTCCTCGAAATCTCTGAAATCCACTTGCCCAAACTTTGATACATGCGCGTGGGCTCAGGTCTTAGGTCATTTTCGATCTTCGATGCATCAAAAATCGCATCCCCAACTGCCCATGTCTTTCTCGGAAAAGAAGCAACTGGCAAGGAACGGGATCAGGTGATGACCAGTAGAGAAGAAACTTGATCATTTGAGACTCCTGATCTGGATATGTTTAATTGATTCAGAAGTTGGAAGTTGAGTGTATTTGAGTTTTTCGGATGCTTTTACCAAATGACAAAGGGCTTTGGCTTCTTCGGAAACGCTTTGGGCCGTGAAGATTTATCATCAGGAGTTGTCCATCATTTTCCCATTAGAACCTCCATTGAGTGACCGGGGATTTCCAGCCATGGTTACTAGATGTTACTAGAGGGTATTCAAGATGGAGAGTCAAGCAGCCAAAGGTTCCTTGCATAGTCACAGCTGCTGTGAGGATCTGAAAGGTTTACAATGCTGTGCCATTCCATGAATATTAATATACTGAGGACATAGGGAGGATGTAGGGATCATGTAGGGATAATGATTTGGTGAGTTTCAGGACTAGACTTGAAGTGTTTGAGTGTATGTGTCAAGAAGTAAGACTGGCAGGGATTGGATTGGTACTGGGTTCTGTTGAGTCATTCCACCGTCAGTGGGTGCCCAATCTTGAAATGGCTCTACCCAAATGTGCATTGTGTGTCTATCAAGATTGGTACTTGTATGAATCTGTCCAATGGCATACATGCCAGTAGTGTGTCCACAGGAGAAGTACTTCTGGTGGGTTCTTGACACCGGGGTTTTCAGCACGATTTGCCGAGGGTTCGAGGTGTTTACAAGCAGCCACCAACTATATAGTCACTGGATGGTGCTTTCAAATATTGGTATTTTCCAACTTGCTTGGGATGATTTTTCAAAGGAGGTTGGGTCAACTACCAACCCTTTGTGACGATTTCAGTCATTTCAAAGCTATGAATCTCTGAAAGGTTTGGCTCAAAATCACCTCACCGCCTCGGTGGTTTGACCTTGGCGCGGTGTATGCAACTTGCCTGGTTGATGGTGCAACCTGTGATGTGGAAGAGTTCTGGGGTGGATTTTGGGCCTGAATCGTGGATAAACCCGAAGTTTCCGGAAGTAAGATAAATGATGCATCAACACGAAGTGGGCGGATGTTCGACCTTTGAAAGGAATTCTACAAACATGATGCTGTATTATTGAAGTATGCATATCTGGGATTATTTGTGTATAGAAGACGGACCTACATTTCCCAGAACATCTAATTCCATCATGAAAACCACGGTCATTTTGCAGTTGCAGGAGGTCTTGTAACATTTGTAATCTTAGCCAGTTAAAATCCACGTTTCAGATCCTTTCTGCCTCGGCTAAGGCAGCGATGTGCGGTCCCTAAAAGCAGCGCATCAGTGATGCAAAAGCTGAGAATTCACCATGAAGGGAACGGCGGAGAACGGCAGGTCGGTAGAACCAGACAAAAGGGAACCGCCCAAAAATGGTCAATGCCGAATGCCAACAGTTCTTATCATGCCGACAGTATCTGACCATCATCCCAGTCTACAGATGTCAAGAAAACAAGCGCCACACGTTTCTCGTGCGTCGCATCTGAGGGAGTCGGTCAGCCGAACCAGTGCCTCGCGGTGTGGTCTCTCAGTTCTGGGCCATGGGACAAAGTACCAGTGACTCACCTTCTGTGGATGGAAGAAATCATCTGCAGCAGTGGGTAGATGGTTGATCAGATCCCAGTAGAATTAATCCCATCATTTAGAGTGTCTTTTTTTTCGGAATCCCAATAGGCATCCCAAGTGGTGCAGGTTGGCTTGTCCATCCACAGTAGTGTTGGTACTAAAAAGGTGGGGTCAATGCCCAAGACGCTGCAGTTTAGTTGGCATTGGCTTTGTGGCCCACCCGAATTATGGATGGTTTGAACTGGAAAAAGACATGAGTCAATCTGCAACACAGTAGACCATTTAGCATTTACATCCATTCACCATCATTTAATTACCCAAATTTCACAATTTGAAGTGTATGATATCAAACACATTTTAGAAAAGGTATCCACTACCAGGACCCAGGTTCCCAATTGATGCGGTTCCAACCCCCAGCTTTTCCCCGCTTTCTATCGGTGGATCTGCCGAGGTTGAGCCGTTCCACTGGAAAGATGGTGGTCTATGTGGGACTGCTCGGATTCGCCGAAGGTTTTTTTGGGTGGACATGGTACCTGAACCATGAAAAATATAGCCCTGTTGATTTGGTTATAATGGATTATACTACCTGTTTGTATGGGGATCACTATAACCACTAGGGTATTAAGCATTTAAACCTGTCCACCAACTAGATGGATGAAAACGGAGTTCTTTTCATGCCTTCCTGCCATCTGCCAAAAAAATATCCTGGGATCAAAAAGAATGACAGAAGCTGGGCATGATGTACAGCGGAAAATCGAAGTTGGAGCAATAAATTCATAGGGTATGTCATCGGGTTGAACAACATTGGTGGTAAGCAAAACATGAATCATGTATCAGTTCATTTAGTCTTTGAACATTTGACCAAAAAAGGATCAGGCTTGACCCAATTTATACCAATATGGTCAGATATACAGAACCTCCCACATCGCACTTTGGGTTAACCCGAAACATCCCGAGCTTGGGCATTTGAACTTCCAACCTCGTCTTTTTGGGTGGAGAAAGCCCCCTTTGTCAACGTTAGGGACGCCTTGACTGCAGTATGTTGTAGGTAGTTTTTGGTTGTTTTCAACGAACAGGCAGTTCTTGCTGTTTTTACACTCGTTACCAGTTTTTGTTGCATGACCCCCTTGTTTGTATGTTAGACATTGTTAGACCATATGATGATCATATGAGACTCTCATTGTTGCTTGGCTTGAATCTTGAATCAGAACTCAAACCACACACCATGCAACCATGGCTACCCCTCTGGTAAACTAACAGTTCGCTATGGAAAATCACCATTTGTTCATGGGAAAATCCATGAAAATCCACTATTTCTATGGCCATTTTCAATAGCTATGTTAGTTTACCACTGAGGTTTGCCCCTGTCCACATCCACCTCCCGTCGACAAGACCATGCCGCTTGGAATTCACCGCTTCAATTTGCCCAGGGCGAACGCTGCGTTGATCTTTGCGTGTAGCCAAATGCAACCATATAAGACGCACGGTTGGAAATATGCTCTTACAGAGTATGAAGTGAAAATTCAAGAGAATCAGTTGATCTCAGACTTGCATTGTCAATCTCACTTTTTGGAAGCATCGTCCCTGCGACAGGTCAGGTTTGAAATTGTCTCATTGTTGGGATCAATTAGATCTTCGATCTGATTCCGACCAGGATGGCGCGTTACAACAAGCTTGAGCGTCAACTCCGTGACAATTGGGCTGGGATTCCTGTTGCCTCCTGGAGTGACTCAATGAACTTAGCAAAAAATGCTGGGGTTGACCAGCAAAACATAGGGGTTCTTGCGCATTTATTTGGGAAATATGGTGATTGTAGCACCATAAATTGGAGATATGATCCAGGGATTTCTGGTTTCTGGTTCTGAAATGTTAATCGTTTGCCATAGATGAATGGGTAGCTTGCCAACCTAAAGATGGGGTACTAAACATTGCTGGTGGTTTTCGAGATGTATCAAATGCATTTGTCATCTGTCTAAAAGTGGGGAAGCCATGAGTAGACCAACAAAAATCATCAAAAATCAGGGATTCATCACTCAAGGTAGACCAAAAAAATCAGGGTGTCCCCAGTTTGTGATCATCATGGTTACCAAAATTCAGTGGTTGATCAATAATTGCCTGATCCCCTATAGTGATGGCCATAGATTACATAAATGAGTGACCATTGTAATCAGTGTTTGTTTAATAGCTGATGGCCATTGTTGCCTAGAATGGTCAGTATTAACTATAAAGATTGATGAAATTATAATGATCACAGCAACGATTGATCACTATAAATGGCTGAGACGGTATCGTCAATGGACAACCGTATGTTTCAAGCAGTGGCCTTGTTGAACCGTCCAAATGGATGATAGTTGAAACTGCAAACGCAACGTTTGAATCATGTGTTCAAGATGAGGGAACAATGGCATGGCAGGTTTTGGGTGATTCAAATCCTCAGATTTTAGATGATTTTAGTGAAAATTGCTGCCTCTCATGATATATAAATCATATAATATATCATGATATATCATGATATATGCTAAGAATTCAAAAGATATGATAAGACAGTATGGTCATAACCATACAAACATCATATATGAGTGACTATCAATACCCCCGCAGAAGAGTTTTATACAAACGTATCATTGGATCATGTTGTTGCCATGTTGTGGTGCATTTCGCCTGCGCAAGCAAGCGAAAGGGGCTGGTTGAGTTGGCCATTTCGCCAGCCGAGGCCTCCTTACATGACGCAGATGCCACTCTCAAAGAGACCAAGGCATCAGCATCCACGGAAGTGGGCTCCATGGAGGCCTTCTGTTGAAGCCGGTGGAAGACGTTTTGATCAAGTTTTGGGGCTGCGGTGGTTGCAAGATTTGACTTATAATGATCATGAATAAGATGGGTAGAACTATGGACAAAAATGGAATATGAATGGAATGTGAATGGAATATGAATGGAATGTGAATGGAATATGAATGGAATATGACTGGTATGTTAGTTCACACCCTCCGGTGTCCTCAAACATTGCTAGCTGGGAAATCCCTCAACTTACCGGTGGATTGTTCCAGCCTGCCATGTTTGATTGCCGGAGGGTACTAGCTATTATTACTGGCAATAATGTCAAGGTGGGATTAATAAACCCATGGTTTATTAATCATGGAGGATTCCCCAAATAGTGGTTGACATTAACCATTACTAGGGGGTTTATTAATCCATGATGCACCCTGTTGCTTTATGTTACCTTTTGCATCCGTTTGCCCGTTTGATTTCAGGTGGGGAAAACACCAGCTGATGATTAGTAAGATGTGTTTACCAACATATGGAGGGTTTCAAAATTGGGGTTTCCCGGGTTTTCCCATGGGGTTTCCCGGGTTTCCCCCAAATCGTCCAAAATTAGACCCCATTTTAGCATTGAAACCTATGGTTCTGGGGATCCCTGTTGTCGCCCGAAAGATGACCACCTCGCAGGCATTGAAAGCAGCGCAGGAGAAGGAGGTGCCAACCAGTCTTGAGCCAAAAAGCTGATTCTTTGGGTTTCGGAAAGCATTATTTTTTTGGGATTCGGTTGCGGGATGGCAGGAAAATCTAGAAGGTGCTACTAAGACCAACTGTTTCTTGGATTTCGGCTGAAAACGAAATGGAACCTGCAATGGTAGGGGAGAGTTTCAGCAGATTTTTGGGGCCATTTTTTTTTGAGACGTGTGGCCTCCAGGCAGGGAAAGGTGAAGACCCATAGACCCAAAGGGAAAAAGTACTGAATCAATCTGAATCATCCTGGCTCTTGCGGGGTTGTTATTTTTGACCTCCGCTAGTTCGACTCCGTCGACCCAGTCGCACATAGCATCGAGATGATGCGAGGTAGATCTACTCGGATGCAATTTTCTCCCGCAAATTGTGGCTAATTTTGGAGGATTTTCCATGATTTTCCCATTAAAACCTTCATTTAGTTCGGGGATTTTCCATGGCTATGTTAAATAACCAGAGGGTAGGTGATATTATCCACCACTAGAGATGGTAGATATCGAAAATTCCACAGCGGAAGACCATTTCCATGTCACTCACTGTTGATGTCATAAGGGTATCAGTTTCCTCTTTAGAAAGTGGTGATCCAGTGGCTATTCCTTAAAATCTAGAGATCGATGGTTGTCCACTTTGTTTCACCCGAGACAACAACTCCAGTCAGGGAACATGGTGAAAGCTGCAGACAACCAATAGCAGTAGCACAGTTGAACGAAACCCTGAACAATTCCTCAGTTGTCATAGAAAGATGTGGGTAAATAGTAATCTCAGGATTTCTCCCCAATTTTTTACACTCATATGTTCTCGTAGCATTCATATATTGATCCACTTCAGGCCAGATCATGGAAATCCCCAGAGGTTGAAGGGTACCATCTCCAAATTTCACAGGCAATTCGTCAATCGCTTCGTTACCGTATCGCCACGTGTTCATCGCCAGGTACAAGATGCATCGGAGCTGGAAGAGGTTCTTAAATCTTAGAGGGATCAGCGGATAAGGGGTAAATAATTTATGTTTTTATGGGGGCTTAGACATGAAAGATCGAGTTTTGGTTTATGTCTGGTGGTTTCATCTTCAACATGTTTCAACATGTAGTTTCAACCACAGAAACCACCCAGAATTGTGCTGATTTGACCTGGCCTCTTGGCCAACAAACATGATGGATCACGATGGTCATTGAGTCATAAATGATGGAACTATCTCAACATTGGGAATTGATGTCTGCTTTGGGAATTGAAAAGTAAGTAGCCCAGGCCGCCCAGACATGCCCAGACCATGTTGTTTAGGGTGGGTTTTCACCATGAAACGGCAATCGATAGATGATGGGCAGATGACCCTGCTATGGGTGCACTATTCTAAATGGTTGGGATGGTCACCAAAGCATTGTCTGTGGCTTGTTTTTGCCCATCCCCGTTTTCATGAGAATAGTAGGAAGATGGGCCAATGGGAATGTGTGCCAACCATATTGTGGATATTCATCATTTGCAATCAAGTTCATACAGTGATGATATGAAATAGTTCAAATAATATACCCGTCATATGAAATAATTTTATGTCACAGTTATTACAGTTCTTGCTTGTACCTATCACAGTTGTAATCATACAGACAACGGGGAGTATCAAGAAGGTGAGAAACTAGCCTGGGATGAAAGGCATAGAATCTAAGATCCCCAAACTGATTGACCATGATTCTGAATGATTACATCATTCAGATCACCTCTTAAGTTGCACATGTGGTCATGAATCACTTGATTTCTATTTTCTTGACCACAGTTCGGATCCTAGCAAACATATGTTCGCAGTTTTCGAGCTAGCTCCCCTTTCCTTGGAAATGACAGCCCCCAGGCACAAAATGCACAGGTTCACGAATGGCTGGCTTGGACCTTGGTAACAAAAACTGCACGGGCCGTTAAGTAAATGACCACCGCAAAGTGGGCGAGTGATGGAACAAATAGTTGGAGATGTTGATGTAGCCAAAAACAACTCCACTGCTCTATGGGGGTTACTAAGTTCTGCCCAAAGCTAACCGGAAGAAGGGACATTTCAGAACGGCCAAAGGTTGGAAGAAGGGATCGATCTTCAGTAAATTGGCTTTTGGACACCGGAATTCCTGGCCCAACAGCTAGCTATAGACCCCATGGCCCATGTATAACTGATTTAACTCCTAAGAAAACGGTGGATTTCCATAGCAAAAATGTAAGGAATTACCAGAGGGTACCATCCATAGCCATCATGAAATATCTCAAAGATCCTTTGAAACATCCAGTGAAACTGGATTGATGGTTGCGAAATCTTGCATCAGTAGATAGATAGATGGTAAACATCCCATGATATATAGGCTTTCATCCAAGATGGTGGTGCAGGATTTCGCAACATTGCCATGATATCATTGGATTGGTTTAAGGGAACATTGGAACCGGAAACCTCTATCTTTGATGGTAAAAACATGTAAAAACCCTGGTTTCCGGTGAAGATGTTCCCACCAATCCAATGACAGTAGCAGGTTTCCCTGAACTCACCATGCTTCTCCGAGGCCAAAACCTTGCACGACCAGTCCAGCAGCTCGGGATCGGCCAAAGTTGTCGGTTCACAGGACCGAACCCGGGTTCGCCGGACACGCCAAGAATCCACCGCAGTTAGAAACATGGTGTTTTCATTGGGTTGAACCATGAAAATTTGATAAAATTTTCGCATATTCACTACAATATCATGAAAAAAACCAGCATCATCTATAGGTTGAAGTCTTTTGTTGTTTTCATGTTGTTTTTGAGTTTACTACCTGGGGATGATGATCCCAACTGACCCTTTTTCGCCATTGGAGAGGACAGAAAAAAAAAGCGCTTGACTTGGACAGCAGCAAGTTTTCGCAGCCCATTCCATTCCCTGGTTTTAGGAAATCATCCTGTTCCATGATTTTTCCATTTTTTTCAAATCAGAATTCTAGGGAGTGCGGTGCAATCATCAAGGATGATATCACTATATAATCATCATTTCCTTCATTCAACTTGCCACCTTTGCCCTTTGGGGTCTTTTGGGGTCTATCAGGTAGTCAACTCCACTGCACCCAGCTGACCCAGCGAGAGCATTTGTGCCATGGCGGTTTCAACCCCGCCCCGTCGGGCCACGCGCCGCGGGCTGCGGACGTGTTGGGCGCTGGCGGCAGCTGCGCTGGTGGCGGGGAGCGCTTGGACTGGGCCGAAGCTGGACATGAGGTCTGGGGGTGGAAGAATTTCGTGCCGGTGTGTCTAAAATTGGGAGAATGGCAGTAAAGCAATAGGATCCACCATCCCCAATGACCTTTCCATTTTTATGGGTAACATCTACAAACCATGAATCTATATGGGTGGTTTATTCAACATTGGCTTATGTGGTGGTTTGGGTTGGTGGTTTGGGGGGTCTGGGAAATCGATTCCTTTTTTTATGTTTTTGGAAAAAAAAGTTTTCTCAATTNTTTCTGTACAAGGACGCTGCGCGTCCAACACCCACTGACCGCCTTTTGGACAGAGGGGTGGCAACCTATGCATTCTGTCCAATCAATTTGTCAAGTCAGTTCAGGTCTGAGGTGGCCAGCAGGTGTTTCTGTACAAGGACGCTGTGCGTCCAACACCCACTGACCACCTTTTGGACAGAGGGGTGGCAACAGTCGGCAGGTGTTTCTGTACAAGGACGGTGTACGTCCAACACCCACCGACCAG
>BGPT01003732.1:15559-44278 GCA_003297045.1 Symbiodinium sp. clade C Y103
CCAGTACCTTGAGTAGTCAACCACCCATGTCTAGATGAAGTAGGCCATGAACTGCAAGTAGAAACATTGTGACTTTCAATGCCGGAAGCAACACCAAAATTGGATGGTTTACTAAAGCCTCATCGCTCCACAACATGGCCACCATTTGATACCCTTCCTGAAACATCTTTGAAAATAAGCTGCCTAATCCCATCTACATTCAACACCCCCTTCATATGGTTCCAAATATGTGTAAATCCCCTAAGGGGTCTTTTACAGGGATNGTAATCGTGGTGTCCATCCTTGAGCCCCTGCCTCTGCTGTTCAGGGCGCAGCTGTGGCCGCCTGGAACGAGTCATTGTCACCCCGAAGGAACCGGACGCCCACATTCGGCCAGAAACATGCCCACGTGACTTCCGCATCTCGCATTTTTTCCTCACGGGTCTGTGTAGGAATGCTCCAGAGATGTCTGCCATATCTAAGCAATGCCGGACAACCCAAAACCCCGGTCTGTTGATGGCCATCTTGTGTGCTGTATATGTGTGCATATATGAAGGGTTTTGCGATCGTTTGCACATATGGAAGAAGAATGATCATGGAATATCGTGGGGTATCACNGGCCATCTTGTGTGCTGTATATGTGTGCATATATGAAGGGTTTTGCGATCGTTTGCACATATGGAAGAAGAATGATCATGGAATATCGTGGGGTATCACAACCCAGATCACAATGGAATCTCTTCAACCAACCAGTAAAGGGGAATGAAGGTGACCGAGCAATGCTCAAGTGACTTGAGTAAGCATGTACTGTATATTGGCAGATCCCTGCGAGAATTCAGCGGCGCTTAGGCAGCCTAATCTTTGAAGAAGGAAGAATTGCTATGACATCAGCCTCTCTGAGAAGGTTGGTTTGCCAATCAAGAATGGTCTTCAAACAAACATTTTCCCAAGACGCATGATGAATCCATTCGGATGTCAAAATGTTGTCACGCAAATACCCTGCGCAGCTAATGTCATACCCAAATTTCGACATTTGGGTTTTGCATAGCTACACAACGATGGAGGCAACACTGGATGGATTCTCGCATTAACTTTCAAAATTCTGAAAGTCTGGATTTGCAATTTTGATTCCTCAAGTGCTCTTGTTGGGTTTTCACCTCGAAATATGGACAATATATACAATATAGTGACAATATTATGCAGCCCTGAATCTCAACTGGTGACATCCAGTGGCACCAATGACATTGTATGACATATCCTTGGCCACCCCTGGCACCTGTCACGGTCGTCAACCTGTNTGCAGCCCTGAATCTCAACTGGTGACATCCAGTGGCACCAATGACATTGTATGACATATCCTTGGCCACCCCTGGCACCTGTCACGGTCGTCAACCTGTGCATCAGGCGTGGTCAGGATTCTAGCGGATGTTAGTCTTCTGCAAGGTCTTGGGCAAAGTATGGCAAGATGCAAGGGACTTTCCAGTCCTCTGCTGGAAANCATCAGGCGTGGTCAGGATTCTAGCGGATGTTAGTCTTCTGCAAGGTCTTGGGCAAAGTATGGCAAGATGCAAGGGACTTTCCAGTCCTCTGCTGGAAAGCATGGCAACTTGTTCTCGGCGATGTCTTAAGGTACCTATTGGGTTTACGCCGGTAGCGTGTTTTTCCAGCACAGCAGCGCAATGGGAATCGACCAACAGCACGGTTCCCGAAATCCCAATGCGTCGCACGGCCGCACACGGCTATCCATCGTAGAACTTCTTGAAACTTGGCATGGCCAGAGCTGAAGAGGGGTTTGTCTGAAAATCGGCTACCCCATTCCATCCATTGATTAATCATCATTTTCCCTATCAAATGACAATTTTATGTGTATACTTATCAGTTGAGCCATTAAGAATACCCCTGTCCCATCTCATGATACTAGTTGATTGATAGGTTTCCCTACTACAGTATGGATTATCATAATCCCCAGTAGATTAGATAGTATGAGTCCCTGTAACCAATCAACCGAGGTATTCTTAATGGCTCATGTTCAAACAAACCCAAAAGAGTGAAAGAAAATGCCAAGGGAGGCACCCTGTAGGTGGCTGTGGCAGCAACGCGAAGTGCTGGCAGACATGCAACTGGAAGATAAGCAAAACAAGCAACTTGGTTGGTGTTTTCAATGCGGGAAACATCTTTCTTTGTGTTTTTTTGCTGTCTAGTATGTATGTATGTATCTATGTATGTATGTATGTAATGTACTGTAATGTAATGTAACCTAATGCAATGTAATGTAATGGTATGTAATGGTATGTAATGGTATGTAATGGTATGTAATGGTATGTAATTAATGGTATGTAATGGTATGTAATGGTATGTAATGCTATGTAATGGTATGTAATGGTATGTCATGGTATGTAATGGTATGGAATGGTATGTAAGGGTATGTAATGGTATGTAATGGTATGTAATGCTATGTAATGGTATGTAATGGTATGTAACGGTATGTAATGGTATGTAATGGTATGTAATGGTATGTAACGGTATGTAATGGTATGTAATGGTATGTAATGGTATGTAATGGTATGTAATGGTATGTAATGGTATGTAATGGTATGTAATGGTATGTAATGGTATGTAATGGTATGTAATGGTATGTAATGGTATGTAATGGTCTGTAATGGTATGTAATGGTATGTAATGGTATGTAATGGTATGTAATGCTATGTAATGGTATGTAATGGTATGTAATGGTATGTAATGGTCTGTAATGGTATGTAATGGTATGTATGTATGTATGTAATGTATGTAATGTATATAGTATATACTAATACGTTACTAATATACGTGTGCGTGCTTACATCCCTCATACTAGATATATACTGTATTATGAATATGTAATTCCCTATGTGCATGTTTACATGAAAAATATACATATACATACATATCAAATGTGTATATATATATATATATATTAACGGATAAATGGATTAAAATGCACGTGCTTACACGCGGATAAGCATATATTACAATTATATCATATTGTATCTATCTAGTATTCCTAATATCAACGTATGTATTATATATATATAGATATAGATATACAATATATAATACACATTATTATAATTTAATTCAATGTTTTTCCACCCACCTGCCAGGTGAGGGTCAAAGAAAGCTTGGATTGGAAGACTTCCAAGTTACAAACCCATGCCATTGGAAATTACGAAGGTCGTATCGACTTCCGCGTCACTCTTTCGTATCTTTCGTAATTCAATGGCTATGCGATTTATTCCATCAAACAGGATGGCATTGAAATCACTAAGTGTCCCTGGCCTGCGCGATATGCAGTGCCCGCGTGCTCTTGAGGATTGCAGCCGGACTTTCTGAAGCGGATTGTTTCCTAAAGTTATAGGGCTCAACAGTTGTAACTGGCTTATAACCTCATTTCAGAGATTTTTAACCTGAGTTCTAGGAGTTACAATCCCATTTTTGCTTGTTAAGGTCCGTAGGTCCATAACTGTATGGCTGCGCAAAGGATATGTCTGCAGCCTGTCTACCCACTATTGTGGAATGCAACGCAGGCTGCTCTCAGGTGCTACTGCTTGCCCCTGCTTTTGCAACGTTGAACATATGCGGTCACCCGGTGAACCCTGCGCGCATACAATTTTCGACCAAAGTTAATAAGATCATTCAACCAAGTGTTTGGATGTTTTGGTGAACCAACTAAATGAATCCAAATTTCTCTGGTCTCAGGATCATTACATCACCACTGGATATTGGTTTATGCTTGACTGTGATCTTGATTTTAACATACACCAGTCACATCTCTTGACTCTTTCTCGGTAGCCTCACAGGAAGGCATGCGATGATCAGACCTAAAGCTATCCCAATGTTACAAGTACCGGGTCTGATTCTTGTTGTATATGTTGTATCGCTGACCAACACTGGGCGGAAAGTTGGTTCTGAAGGATTTTAAGAGGTGCCTCAGGGAACAGCTGCCCGAAGAAGTAGTTCCGGGAAGAAGTGGCTCAGAGAAGAAAGGCTTCAAAGAAGAATTGTCCCCCAACAAAAGAACAACTCACAGAAAAGCTGGACAGGTCAGCCACTGGAACCACCGCCCTTTCTCATAGGCCAAATTTTCCAAAGGAGCGCTTAAAGAAAGGTGGGCGCTCTGGACCTGCATGTCAGCACATATCGAAGAATACCTCAGAATATGTGTTTATTTAGGTGTGGTTCGATTCATGTGGAGATAATGTGTCAGATTGATAGATTGACCGTGTGTAATTGTCTTGGATTATGTACCAGGTTCATATCAAAATATATGCATCAGGCATATGTCACAATAATTGTGTTTGCTATATGTATGCGTATAATGTATGTATGTATGTATGTATGTATGTATGTACGTACGTACGTACGTACGTATGTATGTATGTATGTATGTATGTATGTAGGTAGGTAGGTATGTATGTATGTATGTATGTACGTACGTACGTACGTACGTAGGTATGTATGTATGTGTGTATGTATGTATCTATGTATGTATGTATGTATGTATGTATGTATGTATGTATGTATGTATGTATGTATGTATGTATGTATGTATGTATGTATTTATGTATCTATGTATGTATGTATGTATGTATGTATGTATGTATGTATGTATGTATGTATGTATGTATGTATGTATTTATGTATCTATGTATGTATGTATGCATGCATGCATGCATGCATGTATGTATGTGTGCATTATATATATATATGTGATTATATATGTAGGTTATTACAGGTCCTGTCTCCCAAATCACCCTCTTCTGAAGATCCTTCATTCATAGTTTGCAGATTTTGAAACCACCAACCATGTGCCGATGCAGTGCACATCTCCGCAATTCGTGAGGTCTTGGCACTCAGCTGTGATTTGGATATGGTGGGCAGCTTGTCACTAGATTTTCCATGACTTCACCCCTATTGAAAAGGTCGAATTCCCTAGCAAAGTCGTTGGGTCGAGAAGGCAATGCTACAAACACCACTGGATGATTTCTCGTTCTTCAACCATTTTTTTTCAGGTCTTCACATATATACAAGTAGTAGTAGTTTTAATGTTCTCTACGGGATTTACATCTTCCTGGCTTTACATTCTAACGACTACGCGTTGCAAAGTCAATGGAAACTCAGAGGCTATCTTCAAGGACTGTCAAAAGAGCATCTAAGCCTCAATTCTGTCCAAATTATTGGCATCATATTCATGCAAATTCTATAGTCCTCCTTACAAAACCCGGTCGACTTCCAAGCATATTTCTTCATGGCAATTTGACGGAAAGTTTGATGGGGCTACATAGTCATTAAGCAATCCGCTTACTCACTGCAACATCCAGTGGCTCTAGTGATATCTGTGCTGGGACCTGTGCACCAACACGATGTCAAGTGGCTTCCCCTGTCACCTGTCTGTGTCAGGAGTGGCCAGGATTTCAGCGGATGGTGGTCTTGNGTCTTGGGCAAAATATGACAAGATGCAAGGGACTTTCCATATCTGTGAGAATTCATGTCAACCTCAGAGGCTCCTGGGAATCAACCCATCAACTACATGCCACTGAAATCCGAAGGTGCCTGAGGCCGCTAATGTGTTTTGTCTGGTTCACTTAGCACGGCCATGCTCTTGCGCATTCTATCTTCTATAACTTCGCTATCCTGAAATTCGGCATCAACTTCGGGCCGAAGCTGAACAGCGTCAAGCGGCCAGGGGAGACATCGCGCAACCTCCATAGACATCCTCCACAGACATCATCCATGGCAGCGCAACACTCGTGGGTGACAGAGCCTCCCTTCGCAATTTCACAGGCCGTTGCACAAGTGGCAACCTCAAGTGCTTGTGGACATGCCATTGGAAGATAAGCGAAACTAGCAAGCCAGTTGGTGGTTGTAAAACGCAAAAAAACTCAGAAAACGATTGATATGAGTCTTGGGATGTCTGTGGACTTTTCCTGCCTTTCCAGCTGTGGGCATTACTACTTCTACGCTTGCAATCTGTTGCATGACTTTCCACCAGCTGGAAGGGTTGTTTCTGCACAGGGCTGTTCCAACATCCTCCAAAGCGTCATATTGCATCATGGACTTCAGTCCAACTGACGTCAGAAGCATATAGGCAGCTACACCTGCAACATGTTCAATGGTGAGCATGTCGCTGATTGAGAATTTCAGAATTTGCATGACTTCAACCGGATTGAAAAGGCCGAATTCCCTTTCAAAATCGTCAGTTCGCGGATAGCCACGGAGACAATATACAACTTCAAACACCACTGGATGATTGCTCGTTCTTCAACCATTTTTTTCAGGTCTTCATGCAGTCGTTTCAATGTTCTAGGGGAGTTGCATCTTCCTGGTTTTACATTGTCAAAACTATACAGGTTGCTTCGTGGCATTTTGACGGAAAGTTTGATGGGGCTACCAAGGTCATTAAGCAATCCGCTTACTCACTGCAACATCCAGTGGCTCTAGTGACATCTCTGCTGGGACCTGTGCGCCCGCATCAAGTGGCTTCCCCTGTCACCTCTTTGTGTCAGGAGTGGATGCACATTCCAACCTTCTCCTGGTTGTCCAGGCTTGGTTCCCGGACAGCAGCTGTTGCAGCTACTGTGTTCCACTGCGCAAGGCCATGTTCTGACGCATGCTGTCTACTAAGAACTTCACTTCACGTTGGAAGGCCTTGTCGACTTGAGGCCAAAGCTGGAAAGCATCAAACGAGCGGCCAAGGGAGAAACCACGCAAGGTCCACAGATTCTCCATGGCCCAGCGCAACTCAGCATGTGTGGGTGGCCGGGCCTCTCGCAGCAATTTCACACGTCGTTCAAGTACTGCCAACCTTAGTGGCGCAGGCTGATACCCTTCCAAGAGTTTTGTTCTTAGCAGGATAAATTCCAACCAACCCCCAAAAAGGCTCCACATATATACTGTAAGGGGCCCCCCTAGATAGGTAAGTTGGTTTACAAGTACGCAAAATATGGTGAATAAATCATGATAAATCTCAAGTTTGATAGGGTTAAACAGTTTGAAAGCAATACACATAACTAATCAGATATTCATAATCACCCTAATATTATAGAATTTATAGACTATATTATCTTATATTATACTATATTATCCCTTAGAAGCATCCAATGCAAGCGAGCGGTCTTCAAAATCCCTCCGTTATTCCATTGAATCCTGGTTGGCTAATAGTGAATATTCTATTGGGTTATTAGAATCCCCAATAGATTGGCTAGTAGAATCCCCCAACTAATCATCAACGCTGCCAGGGGGTTAGCAGCCACTGCTCAGCCGTGTATGGCCAAAAGTAGATATTCCCCAAAATCATCTCACCTAAGTTCATATTATAGATATTTATATAGACTACATTATTAGATATCCCTTAAAATCATCCAATCCCAAGGTGTATGAAAATTTCGTCCAGCCACACGAGTCGTAACGGCTCATCAAGGCGGAGCTTGGCAGCATGGCTCTGGACGTGCCATTGGAGGATCAGCAGCACCAGCAGCTCCGGCATCTCCTCCAAGCGCTGCCTCTCCTGACGGAGTAAACACTTGGCAGCCTGTGAAACATATGGGATAATAGGGAAATAGCGATCAATAGGGATTACTGTATAATTGGCTGAAAAAAACTGGTTTTAAGTGTTTCATAACATTAGTTAACAGTTCCAGGAGTTATGAGCCTATTTATATCTGCTAAGGGCCATAACTGTGCAAAGTGAAACGGTTGAAAAGGTTGGTACAAGTGCATAATCCGTCAAACTACAGGGCTACAAAGGGTTTATGGAAGATATACCACGATATATCCATAGTTGGCCTGGTTAGAACGTATTGATCAACTAACATCCAACATTTCTGACTGCGGAGCACCACCTTCTATGGTTGAAACCACTGGTCAAGGAAAGGATCTCTAGTCCGGAAAGCAAGAAGCTCTTTCTGAAGGCTGCCTGGGCACAACCCCAGCAGCAAGAAGAACAAAAAGAAAAACAAGAAGAACCACAACAGAAACACCAAGAATGAGAACAAGAACAAGAACAACAAGAACAACAAGAACAACAAGAACAACAAGAACAACAAGAACAACAAGAACAACAAGAACAACAAGAACAACAAGAACCACAAGAACCACAAGAACCACAAGAACCACAAGAACCACAACAACAACAACAACAACAACAACAACAACAACAACAACACTGACCCCAATAACACCACCAAGACCACCACTACCACTACCAGGTTCCCTTCCGTTCTCTCCTGTTTGCGCAGTTTGCGCTTCGGATGGTTGTGCTCCAAATGGCAAAATTCGCACCTGGGGCCCTTCATGCAAGTTCCATGGACCGCGCGGATGCACGGAGCTTTGTGCCTTCAGGCCAGTCCTGAGGCACGGGGAAATGAACACATATTTTGTGTATATCTATGTATATGTATGTATATCGTATGTATATCGTATGTATATTTATATAAATAAATATATATATATATATGTGTGTGTGTCTATCGTATATAAATATATGTATGTATATGAAAATGTGTATATATATATATATTGTGTCCATATCTATATGTACACTGTACACACACACACATATTATATACATGTTGCTCCACGTGTTAGCATGCGTGTGTGTGTGTGTGTGCTTTCAGGGCACATGTCTACGTTAAAAGAAAGAAACATGATGGCATATATGTTATACCTATGTACAAGTATGTGCGTATGGATGTATGAATTGATGGATGGATGTACCTCCGTATGTATGTACGTGCGCACGTACGGAGGCAAGACTCTGTGTGTGTGTGTGTGTGTGTGTGTCTGTGTCTGTGTGCCTGTGTATGTGTCTGTGTGCCTGTGTATGTGTCTGTGTGTCCGTGTGTTTGTGTATGTGTCTGTATATGTGTCTGTGTATGTGTGTATTATATGCACATGCATATCACTCTATCTACTTTTCTGTCTATCGGAAAAACCTCGCACTCATTTCCCGCTCCAAGGCATTCACCCCAAGATAGGGAAACGATTCTCCGCTTGCAAACGCCTCTTAAGTGCAGCAATGTTTGCTTGAGCTATCGAGGGAAATTGTGAGAATCAGGTATCCTGACTGACGCAAAAAAGAAAAACATACAGTGTCTGAGACCCTTCCATGCCTATGGAATGTCCGTTTATAGATAAACAATAAACAAATACTAATTCCTAATTCTAATTACTAACATACTGTGCAAAGATCACATATCCAAATTTAATATCTCAAGATATATGATCTAGATCAATAATATATCATAAGACACAACATAGTGTGTGTGTGTGTGTGTATAGTGTATGTAGACGTCTATGTGAAGTCCTAAGACACAGTTTACAAGCTGCTAGTGGAATGCTGCTTTTGGTCCTTGAGCAGGGGAACATGTACAGTAGCTTGAAGGCTTTGCGGCCTTGCCACCCGTGGCAACCTGGCCCCTTTTGTCTTGAGAAACACGACCTCTTCCACATGACTTTTTGTGGTAGTGCAATGTTCCACCTTGAAATATATGTGTATATGTAATTATATACATATGTGATATATATATATAATATATACACATGATTATATACATTCTGTAAATATATGTACAGAATACATTTGGGAGTGTGTCTATGTGAACTCTCTAACTGCTTCTACAGTATTGATCTCTCGGAGCATCTCTGCTATGTTGCACACGACTTCGAACAAAATTGCCCGCGTGCATTAAGAACTCACAACTACCTGTATACATAAAGAACCGTGCCCAGTCCACACAGATTGTTGCGAGTCGTTTTGAATAGGCACGAAATGCATCACATGCTTGATGCGATGTCGCTTCCAAAAAAACATCAGGTCTTTCTCATTCAAAACGAAAACTGTGCTGACGCCTTCTCATCCTTTTGTATGTTTCACGTTTTTTCTGTCAGAAAGATCAGAATGCTCCCCTCCCCCATATTAAACACCCCGCATAAACCGGTGGATGGGGATGTACACACGGGGCCATGGACTGGGTCTAAAATTACGGCCAGCACTTGTGCTATGCCCGCCACGTCTTTCGGGATGATTGTCGGAACCCGCATTTTTGGTGACGCTTACAGTACTTTGTGGCCTTCCTCTATTTTGGGATGGTTTAACTTGATGTCCCTCAGGTTGCGTGTTGGGGGACGTGGTTGATGACCCTCTGCGGGGTTGCGGCTGTACCACAAACGCTGGTTTCAACACTTTTTACATAAACCCTGAAGAAAACCTAGAAAAACCCTGGGAAAACCCTAAATTAACCCTAAAGAAATCCTAAATGAACCCTAAAGAAACCCTAAAGTAACCCTAAAGAAACCCTAAAGAAACCCTGCAAAAACCTATGAAAATGTACATTAAAGTACCTGGTGGGCGTAGCGCACGTGCTGCGGGTAAAATTAGGGGAAGAGATTATGTCCTGTAATTCATGAGTGTATTGCACACACCCGAGTGCATCATGTAATGCCGTCGGCAATTCTTTGATTTTGTTTTGTGAAAGTACACCGCCCAACTTCTGCAAATTCCTCGATACCCTCCAGTAATGAAACATATTTGTAGATGAATTTCTCATTAAAATTGCCATTTATAGGGGATTTCCCCGCTAGCCATGTTTGCTCACCGAAGGGTATTCAATTAATATCCACAATGTCATTCGAATATTAGATATATATATATATATTCACACATATATCTAGTTATATTAATATATATATATATATACATGTAGAGATAATTATAGCATATTATAGCTATAGACACGTAGCACTTCAGTCAAAGGTGGTCCTTTTCTAAGGCACCTTTGGCATCACATGGGAATAGACAATGGTCCCTTCCCAAACAGCCACATAATGATGATGGGTACTTAGATGAGCCGAGAAGTTAGTTCATTGGTTCAGTAGACCAGGATAGCTTCGATGGGTTTTAACATGTTTTAAGCCCGTTCTGGTTTCATGTTCAACCCCAAAGCTAGGATTCAAACCTTTAGTTCCTATCTGTTTTCCGTATTCCTCAGAGATTAAAAAGCACACGGATCCAGCCTTGGTAACCAGCAAACTAACGCAATTGCCCATGTACGGAGCACTTGGGGGTGCCAAGTGAATAGTTATAGCCCCCAGGACAAAATGTGGAATATCACGAAACACATACCCACAAGGTGGTGCCCCCAAGTTGTAATAGTTGGTTTATAACCACAATTATGTTATATATATATATATATATATCATAGATGTACAATCAACCCTAGCGAAATTGGAGTTATTTGCACCTAAAAACGTAAGCAACTTGGCGATTCCAAACTGGGGCACCACCTTGCAGTGATGTCTGGCTTTCTCAAGCACCATGGGAATGCACATCGCGTGTTGTCTCTGCAAGACACCGATTTCCATTCGAAAGCGCCCGCGGCTCTTCGCAGCAGTTCATCTGCTCTCGTGTCCAGGAACTCCTCGGCTGGGGATCCGCAGAGGGTATACATGGTAATCTTGATTATCTAGAATTCATAGCAATTGCAATTAGATACTTGTCACACAGTTTATCTGATTTAAATATATATATATATTATATTATATATATATATATATTTATATTATATATATATATATTATATATATATATATTATATATATTATATATATATGTATATTATATATATATATTATGTATGCACGCGTCCAGGCAAGCTGTTGGGAACTGGCCAACAGTTACCGGCCTCGCGGGCAGGAAACTGTGAGGAAATGGAGTGGAACCATGAGAGGGGCTGGAATCGCGTGAAAAGCTCTGCGTATCCGCGAGATTATTTGTGTTGCCTCAGGGTTTTGTTTTAGGCCGTCATCAAAAGAATCAGGCCGTTTCTGTCATTCCTGTGTATGATTCCTGGCCATATGCCTGGTTCCTATGGAACCAGGGGCGCAGTCACCTATGAGACAAGTCTCCAGGAGCCCTGTGGAGCTGGGGTCATCCTGGAGTGAATGGGGGCGTTGTGCTGTGTCTAACTTTGAACCCATGTGGCTAGAGCATGTCACAACGATGTAAAATGGTGACTCACTGACTCACCAATAATTTTCATTAATTTTCTAAGTCTGCAGACAAGGGTAGACTGCACTGCGATCAAATAGGTGGTATCATTCACAAGATCCGTCATTTCGGCATTCACCCACTGGGGTCACTACTAACCACTTCGACGACAGTTCGTGAGTACAGTACATGGACATTTCTTGGGTACGCCCCATTTTTTGGGGGTGAAACTCTGAACAGTGCAGGACCCCAGCATCATGCGGCCATGGGTTCCACCTGCTACGTTTTAAGCGTAGAAGCGTTTTCGCAATATGAGCTTCCTGGATGTTGATTCTACCCATGGAATCCCATTGACATACCGTTGAAATTGGACTTAGCCCTTGTTCTTGCTTGCTATTAATATTCATTAAATAGTTATCATTCATTCTTGCTGTTCATACTTTTTCGGACATTGATCCAATTTCAAACTCTTGGGCCGTCGACATTTGATCAAATTTTGATTTTATATTGAAATCATTGACATTGAGCTGAATTAGGGAGAACCCCAATATGTCATAATATTTCATAATATTTCCATAATACGCGTATTTGATGTATTATATGTCCTCGATTTTTTCCCCACCTGCCAGGTGAGGGTTACTAGATTTTATCACAGCTGTACGCGGGGCGGGGGGGGGGGGGGGGGGGGGGGGGGGGTGGACAACTTCCCGCCGCCTTCCGCCTTCACCTCCCGCCTCCTCCTCGCCAGCTCCAGATCCCAGTGGGCACTGCCGGACCTCAACCGCAAAGCTCCAGATCCCAGTGGGCACTGCCGGACCTCAACAGCGAGCTCCAGATCCCAGTGGGCAACGCCGGACCTCAACTGCGAGCTCCCGATCCCAGTGGGCAACGCCGGACCTCAACGGCGAGCTGCCGATCCCAGTGGGCAACGCCGGACCTCAACCGCGAGGTCCAGATCCCAGTGGGCAACGCCGGACCTCAACCGCGAGGTCCAGATCCCAGTGGGCACTGCTGGACCTCAACCGCCAGATAGAATGCCAGAAAGAATGTCAAAAGATATGCCAGATAGAATGCCAGAAAAACTGTCAGAAGATATGCCAGATAGAATGCCAGACTAGATGCCAGATAGAATGCCAGACTAGATGCCAGATAGAATGCCAGATAGAATGCCAGAGAATGCCAGATAGAATGCCAGAAAGAATGTCAGAAGATATGCCAGATAGAATGCCAGACTAGATGCCAGATAGAATGTCAGAAGATATGCCAGATAGAATGNGCCAGATAGAATGCCAGATAGAATGCCAGAAGATATGCCAGATAGAATGCCAGACTAGATGCCAGATAGATTGCCAGATAGAATGCCAGATAGAATGCCGGATAGAATGTCAGATAGAATGCCAGATAGAATGTCAGAATACATGCCAGAAAGAATGCCAGATAGAATGCCAGATAGAATGCCAGATACAATGCCAAATAGAATGCCAGATANCCAGATAGAATGTCAGAATACATGCCAGAAAGAATGCCAGATAGAATGCCAGATAGAATGCCAGATACAATGCCAAATAGAATGCCAGATAGAATGCCAGAAAGAATCTCAGAAAGAATGCCAGGAAGAATGTCAGATAGAATGTCAGAACATATGTCAGATAGAATGGCAGAGCATATGTCAGAGAAAATGTCAGATAGAATGCCAAGAGGAAGAGGAGGAGAGGACAACTCTGATGAAATCTAGAGACCTTCGGTCTCTAGATTTCATCAGAGTTGGCCTCTCCTCCTCTTCCCTGCCAGAAAGTTTTGCCAGAAAGAATGTCAAAATCTGTATCACACTCACGGTGGGGATCACTCGAAGAAAGTAATTGATATTTTTTCCCGTGTCCGAACGTTTCCAAAGGCCAAAAAAGGCCAACCCCCACTCCCAGCCAGGCACGTCAAAGCCAAAGCGGTCGCCAATGCCGCAGCTCTGAGATCGCCGCACGAGGAACCAAGAGCTGCTGGGAACCACCTCCAGGAAGGTCTTGCGACACCTCGGCGCTCCGCGGTGAAGGGATCTCCGATTTCGGTGGAAAGCCATCGCCGGGTTTGGTGCCGTTGGAGCGGTAAGGACAACAGAATTTGGAGCATCATGGATACCCTCTGGTAAACTAAGATAACTATGGAAAATCACCTTTTTTAAGGGGAAAATCCACTATAAATGGCTAGTTGATAAGAAAAGTAGATTCGACTTCGAAATTTTCGGACATCACAATCTGCCTAGCCGCAAATGATCGCATGTTTGTGCAAACACAAGACCCCATGTCAGCAAAAAATATCAAGAAATCAAAACATTGTGCCTGCAAGGATTTTGAAACTATAGTATGCCTGTAGGACGAGAAGGGCCTATAGGAAGGCTTATTGACGGATACACTATGAGTTTCTGCTTGATTAGACGACGGAAAATATGACTGAAGAATACTGTTGAATGGCTTAATCTGCCGCTGAAAGACTGCATGGCTGGATTTTTCAGAATGGCAAAATGATGCAAAATGATAAACTGGGCAAATGTTGCTTTGACCTAGCCCAGCTCTTCACTGAGATTCATCTTCACTGAGCTACCCCTTGTCACATTGTCTCAATACATCTTCTTGGCGCTACATTTCTTCACAAGCACCTCAGTCAGGAGCTACCTCATCTCATCTATCATCTTTCTACCCTTTTTCCTTCTTTGGGTTTCCTCGTACTTTTTGGGCTTCCGCTTTTCTGAGCTGTCACTCTCTCCCCAGCGATCTCTTCATTCACCCACCAAATGTTCTCTGGGCGCTTTCTTCGCCGAGCACCTGTTCTTTGGTTTGTCCTCTTTGAGCTGCTACTCCCTCTCCGTCGGAGCTACTTTCACCCTCACCGGTATCCTCCCCCGTTGAGTTTCTCTGAGCCACTGCTGCTTCGAGCTAGCTCTCCTCTCAGCTACCTCTTTCCTTAGTTGCATCTCCTTTGAGCTACCTCTTCTTTGAGCTCTTCGTCTTGTGTTTGATCTCCACTTTGCACTGGCAAATGCTCGGCAGCAATGAATTGGCGCAAACTCGGCAAGCCGTATCAATATGTCGCAGCAATTTTAATGCGCTTGGCAACCCTGCATTGCTCTACTTTGGGGCCCTAAAGAAAGCTTACCGTAGCTATTTGTTGTTTAGCAGCCTCTCAGCAACAAACCAAAAATGTTTGAGTGACAGCAAGGATTATTTGGGGAGACTCCAAGCATGGCACAGGAACAAAAGGCAACAATGCACGGAAGCATAGCCGCAGCAATCCAGGCGCTCCGAGAAGAAGGTGCGGTGCATGTTTTGGTCAAAGCGAGCTTTCACAACAGTCTTATGCGCTCGACCTCATTTTCCACAAGTGCTCCGAGATTTCATAGTGGTCTTCATGTTTGCCGCAGCTTTCCCGGACCCAGGCCTGCACATGTGCAAACTCACAGCCCCGACTAGCATTCATTAGCAACATCCAGAGCCACTAAACTTTAAAAACACAGCGCCCAGCACGCTTCCCTTCAGAAATCTGAGCACTTTGTGCACGTCATAGAACTGTGTCTTTAGAGCGCAGAACAACGAGGTCAGGTGGCTCAAACTTCGTGGCCGACAGCACTGCGCAATCCTGTTTTGACCGCATGGGTCGCGCATACTTTGTTTTTACCCGGCCTCAGAGAGACATTTGTCCAGCATCACCTTTCTTCATATGTAAATTAATGCTGTAGAATGTAAAGTGATCTGTATTAACTTAACTAGATAATTGTACATCCTCTTTGTGACATCTCAATCTAACCATCCTAGCTTGCACGAGCTGCAGGTGGCCTGTGAGACAAGTGTAGTGTTGCCTGCTCTAGGTCAATGTGCTGGCAGGCTTGTCTGTGGACTACTGTAAAAGGCGCGTACCATCGAGAAACTGTTCGCAACATCAAGCTTTACATTCTGTATTCATTTGAATTCAACAGATATGCAAAGCTACCAAACTAAGGTTTACCGGTTTACCCAGTTTGCTCCCNGTTCGCAACATCAAGCTTTACATTCTGTATTCATTTGAATTCAACAGATATGCAAAGCTACCAAACTAAGGTTTACCGGTTTACCCAGTTTGCTCCCCAGCCCTTGAAACATAAGACCAAGACACTCCAAGCTGGACATGTCTGCTGAGTTCGTGAATACAAAACTTGCAGTTTCTTGAGCCCTCGGAAAAGCTGCGCAGGTGTTTCAATTCTGGATGTTCATCCTCAAGTTCTGCTCAAAACCCTTTCCTGCTGCAACTAGTTGCTGGTTGATCCCTTGAAAATATTTTCATTTGAAATCCCATCTGTAAGCATTCAAACCTTGAAAGAAAAACTGAAACCGCACCAAGCAGCTGATTCATTGCTTTTCCCTACGCCCTCCAAGTACGGATAAAATCGAGTAAAGTCATAATGAGTATGACTATAACTACATTATATAATATTATATATAAGTAGATTTCGTTGCATTTGGGTCTAGTCTCAAAATGTTTGGGTCCTTTGCGTGTAGGTTCTTCTTGTGGCAAGTGAAATAAAAGCATCGGATTGGTTGGGATATCTTGGATAGATTCGGGCTGGAAATTATGTTGATGTTCAATGTATTGCACCTTGGGGTCTTATCCAAAGCGTGGATCAATTTAATATTGTTGTTTTGATGGAAATCTAGATCAAATTCTAAAAAATGACCTTGTCTAGAATTTGCATGACATTGCAATCTGGGATTTAGTTTGCGCAATGCAATCAGGCATTCTGTAATTGGCAAAATGTGGCGTATAGCAATACTGTATGTTCTTCGAAAGTTCTGGAGTGTCCATCGGGGAGCCAGGTGGGTGTAAATGGTTTTGAGCCGACTATCTGGGCGGATCTGGTAGAGGTACTTCGCGATTTTGCGGGATAGTTTGCCTTTAGACTGTTTTGAAATAATTTGGGCCGTGGACTTGGTATGTTCAAATTATCAAAAGATAATCTGCCAATCAGCCAGCAAATTGATTGAGACAATCTGGGTCGTGGATTTTGATGGGAATTTGGCAAGCTCAATAGGGTGACCTTTTGGTCCAAAAGGTCGTCCCTGGGGATATTCTGCAATTTTTTTGCCAAATCCTAGCCGCAGAGTATCCTGCAGATTATCCCCAAGGGTGACCTTTTGGTCCAAAAGGTCGTCCCTTGAGGAAAACCATTTCAAACACAAAATCCATGATGCAGATTTGCAAACGGTCTAAAGGGTGATGCTTTGGTCCAAAACATCGTCCCCGCAGAATATCGAAAAGGTTGTCCCTGCAGAATATAAAAAGGTGGCCCCCACAGAATATCAAAAAAGTCGCCGTCCTCACAAAAATTCAAAAATATCACCCCGCAATAATATCAAGAATGATCAAAAATGTCGACATTTCAAGAACTGGTGATATTAGGGGAAGTACACGGAAGCATGGGGCAATGTAGAGCGAACTGTTGCATTCTTTTTTCCGGGTCGGCAAGGTGACTTTTTCGAATTTGCTGCAAGAAATTCTTGACCTCGTTGCTCTTCTTGATGTTTTTTTGGCACGGGTAAATTTTTGAAAAGATTAATGCTAAGCAATCGCCACATTTCAAGCCACAAAGGCCTTTGCAGGAGGACGAGAATAATTTTAGTACTTCGGTGCGATCCTCACATTGTAGCTTTGCAACATGAGGCATTTTGGATCCATTTCGTACAAGCACACCAGCAAAAACCAACGTGTGTAGGACCCAAACATTGTGAGATCAAACCCAAATGCAATGGAATCTACTTATATGTATACATATATATATATATCGTTATGAGTATAATTGTAATATATAGTAATCACGTTCTGTATAACATAACATTACATTATCTCATTTCATTTTTCAAGATACTTGAAGGCTCTAGCCTTACAAAAACACTGGTCGGCTCGGCCACAAAAACACAACGCAACACCTCGCAGCGGCTCGGCTGCTTACTCTCCCGGGCGCGTCGAAGAAATCAGGCAGCATGCAGCACCTCCACTTTGTTACGGAAAGTCATGGATAGTCTTGGATTGTCAGGGCTTAAGACCCTTAATTTGCCTATGACACTCGCGATAGTCAGCAAAACACTTGTAGATTTATGCAGATTCGGAAGCTACAAATCCTTTTTGCATCTTTTTGCAGTGTCCGGACACACGGCCTTAAGACATTAAACTTCAACAAAGACCCATGATGATGGATCCCTGGTGGAACTTGGTGAACGGTCCACGTCACGAAATGTTTCCATCATCCACGCAACCCGCAACTGGTTCTGAAAAAACTGTGCCCGTTTTTCAATTGTTTCAAGATGTTTCAAGAAAAATGTTGCACGACACCCTGCTTTCGACCAAAACACAAATGTCCCATACACACGTGGCAATGGAAAATCCCCGAACTATATGAAGGTTTAATGTTTCATTGGGAAAATCATCTATTTTAAGTTGCCACGTTGAAATTCCCAGAGGTTACTTCCCATTCATCCGCAGGGACATAAGGACATGACATTCTCCAGTTTTGGGCGTCTCCCAAGCCTGAAATCCTGGGGTCACAGCAGGAATCTTGCAAGCCGCTCAAAAGGTAGATATCATATAGCAACAATATGAAATTATGTAGTTATAATTAGAAAAATATAATATAAATATATGATCTGTCCATGAAATCATCGTATATGTAAATCATTAGACCCTCAATCTACCCAAAACTATTGGTATTCTAGCAATAACAATGCAATTTTTACTTGTTCTCATTGGTGTTTTCGGGGTCTGGCCTGAAGTTTGTATCTTTTCGTCTCTCTCTTCAATGAAACTGCGCGGCTCAAGCCAAGTTTCAAATAAACCTGAACGTGTGTTCTCTATTGCTCGCATGACGAATTCGGTAAATTCTGGAGTACCCAGTTTTTGCATATACAGTATCTTGCCAATCTTGGAAAAAACATTGAAAATTATTGATTTCTCAATTGTTTTTTTCGTGCATCTCTGAACCAAAATTGCTGGTCAAAGTCCAGGAATGATGTCGGCGAAAAAAATATGATCGAACAGGGATTCGGCAGAGTTTTTTGGGACACCACAAGAAGAGAGGTTGATGCTCAAAGGTGCCACAGCGTTGGGCTGCGACATTGGACTTTGAACTGGATAGTACGACCTGAAATGGGTCCAGCTGCAGTGAAATACGCCCCATCTGTGGTATATCATGTATATTCATGTATATCTACCTCATTTGGGCCAGTTTTTGAGGGATGAATGTGGGTAAATATCCCGTATATCAGGAATGCATCGTACATTATGATGCTGATAAATTTGACTGCCACGATGACATCATGAAAAAAAATCATCATGCAATGTTCATCTTGATCTGAGCACATCTCTGATTTCCCTAGACCTGCATTGCCACCGGTGTCTACCTCTGGAAAAATCTACCTAAGGGAAATTCGATGATTGTCCAGAATCCCAGACTGTTGGAAGATACCCGAAATGATCGAGGCAACATGGTAGTCAAACATACCCCCAAGCACAAACCGCTACCCCCGAACAACTGCATAGTCATTCAAAACACAATTGAATCACAAATACCGTCCCCGACAGTCGGGGTTCCATGCGGTTCCCCCAGAAGTGGCTGGAAAATCAGCGGGACCCTTCGTCTTGTGTCTAAAATGCAGATGGGTCAAAACCCTATACCAAAGGTGAACACATAGCAGTGATTTCTGCATGTTCATCCCCCTAATAGCCAATGGGAAAATCATAGGTTTTTATCCATTCCCATCTCAATCAGGTAACAACTTCGATGGGAATACTGATTGAGAGCAAACTTAATAGGTTATTTATGGTCACAACCTTGACACCCTACCCTAAAATGTCTGGTTAATGGATATTAATGGATGGTTATCCCCCCAAATCTGGCAATTAATAATAGTTTTTGACCCATTTCCAGTTAAAACATGTTAAAGTTTGGTCTCATCGTTCAACAACTATGCAGTTTCCGAGTTTCCCACACTTTGGCCGCACACGTCGTTGGGACTGGGACTTGGCAGCTCTGCGCAAGTTGCGGAGTCAACCTCAGTCATAGCTGGCGCCAATTCATGCTGGAAAGCCATTTCTTTCCGCGAAGTCATTGGGGCTGGTTTATCACTTTTGGGTTTTAGCATGGTTTAGCCTTAGCATGCCTTAGCACATTAATTGGGATATATAATATATGTAATATAATCCAATAGTGTGGCAGAAATCCAGCAACAAGCCACCAATTTGACATAAAACTTAGGTTGTCACCACTATGTGGTTTACCGCATTTCCAGTTACAAGAAGCTACTGCCCAGCTACAGGCCGTTTACACTTCCCCAGTCACCATCTTATCTAGTGGTTTCATCCCCTTAAAACTGATCCTGTAAGTGAGGGACTGCTGTCCAGATGTGGTGAAAATACCATCACAACTATGCGAAAGTAAGGATTATCTTGGGTTCCACTTGCGTTTGCCGCTGGAGGGAAATCAAAAAATGTGAGCCAACCAGTCATATCCATTATGTATTGCTACTATAATCTGTGGGCTTGTCTCAAAATTGGCTACCCGTTCCATCCACTGGTAAAACACAAACAAATCACGATTAAAATGCCGATAGATTGGGGGTTGAATCCCCCAAGTGTCAAACAACCATGTATCGCCATCGGTAAACACGTGTATGTATGTATGTAGGTAGGTAGGTATGTAGGTAGGTAGGTATGAATGTATGTTTGTATGAATGTATGTATGTATGTATGTATGAATGTATGAATGTATGTATGTATGAATGAATGAATGAAATAATGAATAAATGAATGAATGAATGTATGTATGTATGAATGTATGAATGTATCCATAGATAGTTATAAATATGTACATTTATATATATGTATGTAGGTAGGTACGTACGTACGTACGTACGTAGGTACGTATGTACGTACGTACGTATGTATGTGTGTATGTATGTGTGTATGTCTGTATGTCTGTATGTCTGTATATCTTCATGTGTGTATGTGTGTATGTGTGTATGTGTGTATGTGTGTATGTGTGCATGTGTGTATGTGTATGTGTGTATGTGTGTATGTCTCTATATATCTATCTATCTATCTATCTATCTGTCTATCTATCTATCTATCTGTCTGTCTATCTATCTATCTATCTTTCTATCTATCTATCTATCTATCTATCTATCTATCTATCTATGTATCTATGTATCTATGTATCTATGTATCTATGTATCTGTGTATCTATGTATCTTGTATCTATGTATCTATGTATCTATGTATCTATGTATCTATGTATGTATGTATCTATGTATCTATGTATGTATGTATGTATGTATGTATGTATGTATGTATGTATGTATGTATGTATGTATGTATGTATGTATGTATGTATGTATGAATGTATGAATCTATGAATGTATGAATGTATCAATGTATGAATATATACATATTATAGATATATACATGTGTGCGTGTGTTTATGTATAAATGTATTACTAAAATAGTTTTGATTTACATTTATATTTGCTGTGCTTTTTGCGGTTGCTCTACATATGTATATAAGTATATCATGTAAATCATATACTCGATATTTATGGCCTATTTAATTGCCATTTAACTTAAAATGACAAATCATCAACATGTGGGATACACCATTTTCCTATAAACCCACCTTGCTGCTTCATCGAAAGCGTTGGGTTTCTGGCTCGGAGCTGAAGTGCTGTGTTGCCTGGACAGCATCAGATCTGGCGACAACTGGGGTATACTCAATATGGGTTGTCTGAAAAGGGGTATACCCCCCAAAAACGACCAGAAAAATATGGGAAAATATGGGAAAATCATCTTTAGAAAAAAAAACAATGGAGAAAAGGGTACCGCATTTTCAGATAAACCCAAATATCCACGGCTTATGGTTCTTAGCCACGTACCATTCCTGGGATGAGCGACCAAGTAAAAAATCTAAAGACGAAAAGAGGCATCAACTCTGACTTCAATGGATTGGTTTAAGGTAAAATCTACAGGACGACAATGTGTCCTTGTTTCACCAGAATATCATTGTTTGCAAGTTTTTCTGAAAAAACATTCTGGGAAACCAAGAACTGTGTGGAAATCGGTGGCGTACCAGGTATGGCTGGCAGGGTAGACAATCTTTGAAGATTCATTTGTCAATGAAAGAAACAGGATCCAGGATCTAACAGATTTTGTTTATCATTGTTTATATCACATATCTACCCATGTGTCAGCCACGGGTTGTCAACCAGACGACTATGACTTGTTTTTTTCCTGCCCAACATTGATAATTTGTCTAAGCACACCGGCAGGTCCAGTCATGGCGGTGCCGGACCCAGTCGACTGGGCTTGGTTTGTTCTATAGGTCCCACATGTATCCGCGACATAGTGTAACTTGGTGTCCTTTGTTGCTGGGCTATAGACTATGATCGAACATTGCATGAATTTCTTAGGGAGTTATGTCCCTAAAAACCAGTTTTATGTTAGTTATAAGTCAGTTCCAACCCCATTTATGGAATGATAACCCCATTTATAGCATCATTTTATAACCATGTATAACAAGTACAGGGCCATAACTGTGGCTATTTGCGAAACTCTGCTTTCGGAACTTCCCGCAACACTGGCGACTGAATAGAGTTCACCTCAATGGGTCGAAAAACAATCACAAAACATGGTTTGAAGCTTCCTTGAAGCTGGAAATTGTCTAATAATGCGTTGAAGTGCTTGGCTGCCAAGTCGTATCAGCCTGAGGGGGGATAGATGAAGCCGAGCCACTGTGAGCGCTTTGGAAAATATGTTGGAAGGATTTGCTCAAACACATTCAAACACCTTTAAAACGTGCTACCCTGCGGTGACAATCCCACAAAACACATTTCAGAAAATTGGAGGATCAACTTGCCATGTTAGCAAAGCAACAATAAACCACCCATGTATTGATGGTTTATACCACCCATTTGGGTTTGGCTGAAAATAATGTACCCCACATTTCCGATGGACTAAAAGCACTGTCCCCATTAAAATGGTCATTTGGAGGGTAATTATATCCTATACCCCATTTCCAAACAAACCCATGGTAAAATTGGGGATTCGTTACTACTCCTTCACTAACATCACGTTGGAAGAACTCTTCCGGTTGATGCTGCGGATCTTGACGTCTTGACGGCTACTGGACCCACATCCCTCCCGCGCACCGGGAAAGTCGGCATGAAGTGAACGTTGAGGTCCACAACGTTGAGGTATCCCGCAGCAGTAGGAAACCAACTAGGCCTGAAGTTCGGCCAAAACTTGCGCATGTAGCAGATGTTAGTCACCTTTGGTCACCACCTAGACCCTCCCAATGCCCCAAAAAATGTGCAAAAAATATGGGGTCATATGGGGTCAAACACCATGGGTACAAACGGAGGGTCCATAGGCAGTTTGCTTTCATATTTCGGTTCTGACCTTTCAAAATTGGATATTATGATATTATATGAATTTGGATTCAATTTGGTGTATCATGTCATATCCCACTTGCGCCAACTTGCAGTTGGATCTTCCAGCAAAACTGCTGGAAGAGTGCTGGTCGTGTCTGAAAATGGATTGTATATATATATATATACACCCCGCAAAATTGCAATTTGTGTGGGGAAAATTAGGAATGACCAATGGATTCAGGGATACCTTCAGTCAAACCCATATTGGACATCCAAACCCCAACGGCAGTGGTTTGGCGTTGATGTTGGAACAAGTTGGCTTAGCTGCTTAGCTTGGCTCAGTTATCTCTCCGAATTTATGCCTTAAGTATTGAAGGCTCGGCATTCTCGGCTCGGCAGCCTTTCTTCACAGTGTTTTTGTTGGGTTCGGAGAAGACTATGTTGCACCATGCTGGAATCATTTTTTCGCGATTCTTTAAGCATTGTGTGATGAGACAACAAACATTTTGCATTTGGAGAAAAAAACACATGCCACTGTGTCGATTTTGGCGGTGTTGATGGTTTTTCATCGGTGCCTGGGCTGGCCAAAAAATGTTCTTCTGAGCTACCAGTATTTGTTCCAACATGGTCCAACACTTTCAACAGGGCTAGTTTGCTTTGTTGATTGCACAAGACTTGCGGACTGGGCGTCTTCAGCCGCGGATGAAAAAATGATCTCAATGATCTTCGCGGAAAATCAGAGCCAAAGGCCACGCTTATTACATCTTTGGGCAGGCTACGGTACCGCTGCCATGCTATAGATTTTGCTTGGAGGAATTCATTTCCAGCCCAGTTCTGGATCCTCAAAGCCAAACTTGTGTTGGGATATGGTGGTTTCATGAAGTTTCCTAAAATGGAAGTATCCCCAAATTATCCATGTTCATATTTTATATGTTCATAGGATTTTCCTTTGTAATAAACCGTCCATTTTTGGGGTACCCCCATTTATGGAACCCCCCCTATGTTCAGTAGGGCCATCTATCACGTCTTCTCCGTTCTGCTCCGTCCAAGGCCCCTCGAGGCTCGCGCATGCTCTGGAAATGGCCATGGTTCAAAGTTTCAGAAGCCTCGCAGCAGGCAACTGCACATAGCTTCCGAAACAAACGGCCTGGTTGCTGGGGCTCTCCCAATTGGCATTCCAGAGAACAAGGTCATCAGGTTGGATTCAGAGCCCACAAAAACTGAGGGAATGGATGGGAAGAATCATAAATCTTCCAAATCAACAACCAGATTCCCACCTGGGAATTCTGCTGTCTGTCCTTCGGCAGCTGTGGGCGCCTATCAGGTCTTGATCAAAGGGAGGGGGGTGCAATGGTTCAAATATGTTCAAACTAGTGGGTGCCACAGAAGTTTTGATGCAACCACATCTGTGGTTTCCGGGGTCCTTTCTGAACATTTTGAACCTTACACATGTGACTTCTGCAAAAGCTGCGATTCTTTCCTTCACAGCACTGCTCCGAAAAGCCCCAAAGACGTTGTGACTTCAGGGGCAAATTCGCAGCTGCCCTTCAGCGGCGCTTAGGAAACTTGCTGTGTACCAATGTAGGGGATGAAGAATTGCCATGACTTCAGCCACGCTGAAACATGCCGTTCCAACCAAAAAAAAAGGCGTTCAAGCAATTTCAAACGATGCTAAGTTCTTCCGAAAAAAACAAAACACATGGCGATTGATGTATCTTGATGTTGTCATGCTCTTTGCGCGGCTAGTTTCATGTATAAAAAACATGGTACCGAAATGGTCAGACTGTGCCTTGGGTTCGGAAGTGACAGGCCCTCAGGCCCAGAAACACAGGAGTGGGGCCCAACTTATAGTTTGGTTTAGGAATATAATGCAATATATCTGCCATTGACCCTAGCCCGGCTAGCTATCAACCACCCTGCCTATGTTGGGGGCGCATTCTCCTTCTTCAAGTTTTCGTTAGGAAACTTTATTGTCCTGTGCTGAGACCTGTGCACCTGCATCATGTAGGCCACACCTGGCACCTGTCACGGTCATTTACCTGTGCGTCAGGTGCGGTCAGGTTATATATTAGCAGCAGAGATTGGTGGCCCCAGCATATCTGTTACACATCACGGAAATTTCAGGACCGGACTGTAGACCCCTCCTGATCCTCCGCACAGCGCAGAGGGGTCCCTCACGGCCCCTTGGGGTTTCCACCACACACAATGCCATGGAAAGCGGAAAGGGTCCATGGCTGCTATGCATCTGCTGCACTCGTGCATCCGGGTGGCCATACCCTGGCACATCCTATCTACAAGGAACTTCACTTCACCAAGATGGCCTCAACTTGAGGCCAAAGCTGAAAGTCGATAGATCCTAGTGGCTAAGGGAGCAACCACGCAAGCAACCACGCAAGGTCCACAGGTTCCCAGCGCAACACCGGAAGGTGACGCAGCCCCCAGCTTCACAACGCCCTTTCAGCAGCCAACGAAAGCCATGCTGTGAAGTGCTTCTGAACATCGGAAGACGATTAGCAAAACCAGCAATCTGGTTGATGGTTTCAACAGCCAATTAAAAGATCAGTCTCAGCCCATTTGTTGGCATCGGGAAAAAGCAGTGGATAGATGATATAATTAGCATGATACTACAACTACCCTTAGCGTCCAAACCCTACAAATTTGTCGGGTGCAAACTGAAACCCTGGGTTTAGCAGCGAAAAACCCCCGGGTTTTCTTACAAACTGTCCGAATTCTAGATAGTGCTTGGTCCTGCTTCGTTGCAGCTTACATGTCTTTGATTTATCGCCATTCAGCCTTCGCGGTCAGGACTTCACATCTACCCACGCATCCTAGGTAGGGAAAAATGCAACCCCAACATGGAAAAGTACGGGTCGGGAATTCAAGCCTCTAGCAACCCGTGTGTAACCCGTGTTTATCCCGTGTGCACCCCTGTGTTTTTCTGGGGAAACCTCGGGTTTTTGGTGACAACCCTGGGTTTTCAAGAAAAACACCGGGTATTGCTAACCCGTGTGCACCCCGTGTTTAACCCGTGTGAACCCGTGTTCCAACCCATGTTTAAGGGGTGAGAGTGTAATATGTTTTTGTTGAGTTTGGGTTTGCGTTTGGGCGTCCATGACCAGTAGACTGGACAGAGATGCGCCATTTTTTGAGGACCGCCACACTAAGAAAATCAGAGCATCTTGGGTCATGGTTGTGAAATTTGTTGCAATAGAAAAAACACCGGGTTTTGTTTTGAAACCCTGGGTTCTAAGTGCCACCCTACGAATTTTGCGGGTTCGGTTTTCCCAGGTATATATAACAATATCGGGTTTATCAAAAACTGCGACATACCCCCAGAAAGCCAAAATGGTGATCATCATTGATCCACCCTGAAATATGCAGTATACATCAGTATACTATTTTACTGAACCTGGTACCCCATTCCAGCCACTGGTTTGTCAGCACTTTCCCCACAGAATGGCTGTTTGATCTGTTTGGGAGTATGCCCCATTTTCAGACATACCCAAATGGATCAAGCATTGATTAATTGCCTGGTGAATTGGTCATGGTTCATGGATTGACTGGGTTGAATGATGGATTATACTATCTTGCGTGTTGCACTCATTCTTTGATTAATGGATTGACTGATTGACTGGTTGATTGGTTGGTTCATTGACTAGCTGATTGTTGAATGGATTGATTTCTGGATTCATGAGCGCACTGGTTGCTCTGATGGATTGATGGATGCGTGGATGCAGCGATAGATTGTTTGACTTGTTGTTTGAAGGCTGGATTGATGGAAGGATGGACTGATGGATTGGTGGATTGATGGATTGATGGATTGATGGATTGATGGATGGATGGATGCATGGATGGATGGATGGATGGACGGATCGATTGAAAGATTTCTGGATGAGCTCGTTGCTTGACTGATTGAAGGGTTGGTAGGTTGATCAATTGATTCATGGATGAATTGATGGCCTTGGTGGAGCAATTGATCATCTTGATTGACGGATTGATTGGTTGATGGATTGAAGAAGTGATTGATTGTGCTGCGTGTTCTTAAAGTCAATCGGCTGACTGACTGCTCCCGGATAGCCATGCAAAAAACGCCAAGGCATTTGCAAGGAAAAAAACAGCCCAAAAGCATGTTTCATGTAATCCTGACCGAAGAATGTCTATATTGTCACCAAAATTGAGCAATGCACTCGCATGTCCGCAAGTGAGTGTTGAGACCTACCCTCATGCGTGCAAAAATGAAAGAGCAAAGCGCGGCCTAAAATCAAAGCAAAGAAGGTCAAAACATGTCAAAACCATGGCATGAAACACAGAAACGAGAACCAATACTTTGGAAATCTTTGCTCCTGAACCTTTATAATCAAGACGGCAGCTGCAACAATGAGTTGCAAGTTGGCAATGTGGCGCATTTACTTGATTTCAACAGCTTCAGCGCTCCTCCATGAGTGACCATCGGCAGTATGCCCAAAAACAACTGCAAGTACTTAATTTCAAAAAAAAATATCAAAAGCAAAATAAAGAAAAAACACTTTCTGGGATGACCCAAATCCAAGGATCGTTGGAGAGTCAAGGTATACACATATATTCCAAGCAGCTTGTAAAAACCTTGAAGAAATTCAAATCACCAGGCAATCAGAAAATGTATTTCCCCCGGGCCGCAGTCAGCAATTTTTGAAGATCCTTAACTGGAGAAATCTCCGAAGCACAATTTCGTCCCTTTTCAACCCCAACCCGTTTGCAGAGAAAATCTTGAGTTTCTTCCTTTGAAGTACAGTATTCAGAAGTATTCACTAAAGATTTCCCAAATTTTCCCACTCGGTCCAAACAAGGAAAGCACAAACCATCCTATCAAAGCACAAAGAGTTTCCACCCGCCCAGGATGGGACCCGATGCTGGAGACGTCACGCAAATAGCGATCACCTTTTCGCAGTTACACTTAAACAGTCCTGAAAGCAATGTGTATATCTGTATATATATAATATTATATAATTATATATATATATATATGTATACATGCTAGTATTAATATATAGGTTTGTCTGGAAATGGTGTATACCCCAAATTATGGCCATTTAATGGAATAATAGCAATGTTACATATAGATACATACATATGAAATGTATATTGCATTGTCTATAGATACACACATTACTCATAGAACATGGCACACCGCCCCACAACGAAGTCACGGCAGCAGCAGCAGCAGCAGTCAGTAGGCAGCAACTGGGAACAGTCTCAGCAGCACAGCCGGCAGCGTCCAGCAGCAGCAGCAGCAGCAACAGCAGCAGC
>BGPT01003733.1:0-23891 GCA_003297045.1 Symbiodinium sp. clade C Y103
ACCCATCGACTGCAAACGTGGCTCCCAGCAGGGGTGGACAGTTGCAAGGTAAAGACTTCCCATTTGAAGTTGTTTTGCAATTCCACGCTTGAAACTTGGCCCAACTCACGGCCCCAGAAATGGGGTGCAAAAACCTTGCCAAAACTGAGGTCGCATGATGGGGCCTCCCCAGTATACTATTCTTACAATTTCATGGGCTTAGCCTTCACTCTTCCAACTTCTGATATTCTGGACACGCCCGACGTTAGTGTTGCGAGCACCTGGGCACCTCCCATGGCCCCCCGCACATCTAGCGGTGACACTCTGGTAGTGACAGTGACTGCCTTGATAGACCTACCGTTGCTCGTGTGATGGTCCTGGTTTTGGTTGGTGGTGATTTTGGTTGTCCACTGAGGAACCCATAGCCAGGCTGGAATATGATTCCATGATATGCTGCAAGGGTGACTACATTAGCCACCTTGAATGGAGCTGGGTTACCATCAGGTTTGTTTGGTATATTTTGCTGTTCCTGTAGGTGATTCCTCATTGCGGTCGTCAGTGTAGTTAAGGCTAATAGACCTGGGGTTGAATTATCTACCCCACCGGGATGTCTTCAGTATGCCTGAAGACTGTATCCCATAGTGCGGCAGTCGTCTCCGTGGATACTTTCGGCCCAAGCCGGGTATCACCATCCCAGAAATATTGATTCTGACAATCGTGTTGCCAGTATATGTACTTGAAGCCTGTGGGCACTGAATAATCCTCCCTTCTAGTCCCTGTGCCAATGTCCATCGTATGGTTATCGTTGATCTGACACAATTCAGGGTAATTGACTCCGATCAGGAGTTTGTTTTATGAACAAAACTAATCGACCATGAATTTTTTTGCTATTACTTCCACTATCTGCTATTAGTGCTACTGTTACTAAAACTGTGTCTCTTTAACCCTGGGGCCAGGACTAGGGTTACAACCAGTCACAACCAACAAGTCTCCAACCCTGGGTCAATATAACTCAATCTCTAACCGAAGGCCCTAGGCCGGGTCACACTAGTCACCAACGCTCCAACTCTGGGCGCGTGTCAACCACACCAACGCTCCAACTCTGGGCGCGTGTCAAGCAATTCTCCAACTAGTTCCAAAAAAAGGCGTAATTAGGTGCTAACCAGTTACAGAGTCAGTTCTATTAACCACTGAGGCCGATGCGGGTGGCGACTGGGCAGAAATGAGAAATATCTGGAGGGCATGGCTCCTTGCCTGTCATTTTTTGGATGGTTCACTCTCTCATAGAGGATGACAAGGATACTTCGTCATCTGGCTGTTTAATGAAGCGCATGAGAGCCGGTGGGGTTAGGTACATTTCTACGCTCTAATCTTTTGGCGTTTCCAGGTTCCGCTCGCATCCGGCCAAGGATAGTGAAAGTGCAAGCAAGAATAATTTCAGACTTGAGACTGAACGGAAAAGATGCGGAAATTCAAAAGAAACGAAACGCCACCCGCTCTTCGCAAGATGTGTAAAAATTCGGCGTGTTTTCCCCTGGTCGAGCGCTGTAAGGATTCTTGCATGTGCATTGGAGATGATCTATGTTGTTTGTGGATTATCGTTTTGTTTTTGTCTCTTTCAAGCCACGAACGAGCACGTGACACTGCATAGTCGAGATCCGAGAAATTGTCGTTGACGAACGATCGGTTTTTGCCACATTATGAGTCTAACAGCTAGCCGTTGAATTCATTTCGTGTTGTAGCTTTGAATGTGCGTAGCATGAGGAAATCATATGTTTTGTGAAAATAGTTTGTAGTTTTTGATTTGAAACGTTTTCACAGGAAGCCGAATTAGTTTAACAACGTTTTGAGAATTTCTTCATGCAAGAATTCGAGTTTTCGATCGAAGGATTGCTCGAGGAATCCAGTTTGCTGACCGCTACAAAACACCAACCTTTTTTTTGCTCGGAATTAGCGCACGCTGGCACAAGGCCTGTGTCACTAGTCAGTAGAATGAAACAAACTAAGAAACAAAATACAAAAATGAAATGACAACTGTGATACTATAAAGTGCAACGTACCCCAAAGCCAACGTGGTGCGGCCTTACAAGTTCCCACGCCGCCATCGGCAGAGCAATCAGAGTAATCAGAATACAAAACACCAACCTTGGATTTTGTGTCTTAACAACTGTTTGCCCAACGATACTCGTTGGCTCAAACCTGAGCGAGAGAAACAGAGTGTGTGTTCAGCGTTGTTTTTTGTTGTCATGGAGGGATTTGAGCGAGAGAGCACGGAAAATCTGAATCACGTTTGGTTTAAGAAGTTTGCTTTGGGGATAAACTTGATCGCGATAGGTTTTGTTTTGGTTTTCAGGGCCACAGATGGCCATCGGCTTCTTCGTCCCAGACCTGTACTGAGCGCCGGGCATTTGTCATTTCATTTTTGTATTTTGTTTCTTAGTTTGTTTCATTCTACGCTAATTCCGAGCAAAAAAATTGTTTTGGTTTTCAGGGCACAACTCCGCGGTGCAAAGTAGCTTCGTGCTCCCACCACAGATCTGTGTGATCAGGTCTTGGTCTGAAAGATCCAGGTCAGAGTTTGTGAGTTTGTACTTTGTTCGGATCTTGCGTGAACCTTGTCTTGTGTTTCAGGTACGGCCGAAGATCCTGCGAACAGCAGAGCTGTCAGGTACCGACACGTGAAAGGGAGAAGTCCTCCTCGTCAAGAACAACAACAACAACAGCCAGGACCTCAGCGTTGCAGGATGGAACTTGCAAGAGGGCGGACAAAGATTGCCTGGAGGGGCAACTGCACGGTATGCTCATGCATCTCCACCGCCTCCGAAAGCTGCCAGTACGATGCCTGCTAGTCCAATGGGAGAACACTTAGAGGTGTTTTCTACTGCGCAGATGACTCAGATAGCCCAAATAGTGTCCATGAGTTTGAACCAGGCGATGGGTGAGATGAACATGAGGTTGAACGGTTTGCAACAACGGTAGTTCACCAACAGAATGTGTTTGCTCAGGCACAATTAGCAAGCGGCTGCACAACCTGCTCAGACACCCATTTCCAAGGCACCACCTTATCTCCAGTGGTTTGTCATCACATGGAGATCGTCCACCCACCAGTCCTCAACCCAATTTTCCTAGGAACATCGAACAACTACTTGGTTTGCAGTCGCCTCAGCGTGTGATCAGGGATGTCTTTAAAAGGAGTGAAAAGTGGCTTCCTCCATTGCGCAAGTGTGAGCATGGAACTTGGAAGACCCGCCAGGGTGAGATCTTGGGTTTTGCTACCTATGATCAGGCTTTGAAGAGCGGGTAGCACTGGCTAGTGATACGTTTGGGTGGGAGCTTGAAAGTGCGCTGGGATGGCCGCACGAATTGCCCATGTCGAACTTGAAACCTGCTGGTCAACAACTTCGTAGTGCCAGGTTGTTAGCGATCCTCACTCAGGCTTTGCAGAATATTCACAAGCTCATATGATTATTCAGGCTTATTCGGAAGGAATTGGCATGGATGGTTCTTTTCAGGCAGTTCGAGGCACGTCAGGTTTTGAGGCGTTGCGTTTGCTTGCGAAAGAATTCAGTTTGAGACCAAGAGCGGAAGCTGCATTTTTCAGGTCAGAGTTTATGTCTAAGACTTTCAAGGCACAGAGTGGCCCTACACAGATCAGTGACTTGGTTCGACAGATGGATGTTGGTTTGTCGAAGTATCGGAAGTTGATTGACACCTTGCCTCAGAATAGTGACAAGACTGGTTTGGATTTGCAACAGGTCGACTTGACGTTGATGTTGCTGAGATCTTTGCCCAGTGACGTCAAGAACTATGTTGTTTTGCATGCTTCAGGTGAGGGATACATTGATTACCGCACTGTAGCCCTGAAATACGAGCAGCAACAGCGTTTGTTTCAGGAGATTGGTGCTCATGGGTCATCAAGAAATGTGCATGCACTGGAAGGAGATTATTCAGGTTGGGATGGCTACTACGGCTACGACTACGATGAGGAGCGAGATTATCCCGCCGAAGGTGCCGAAGAGGAGTGGGAGTGGGACCCAGAGAGTGTGCTGTGGCTCAACACTGCCGCCATCAACAAGAATTCGGCAGTAAAGTGCCGAAAGTGCGGCAAGGCTGGGCACATCCAACGCGATTGCAAGACGAATATGGGCCGCGTGAAGTGCTTCAAATGCGGACAGAGCGGGCACATTGGTGGTGCTAATTGCCAGTCCAGCAGTCCTAAGTCTTCATCGTCTCAGTCTTCGGGCACTGGGAAAGGTTCAGGTGTGACGTCAGGTGCATCAGCAAAGTTAGGCCAAGCCTGCAGCGAAAGCTGGACGTGGAAAAGGTGGTCGCAAGGGAAAGATGCACGAAGTTTCTGCCGAAGGACCTCTGGAAGAGGAACAAGAGCCTGAAGGAGCGATTATGACGCCGCTCATCTCATCTCAGGTGTCGAGCTCAGAAGGAACTTGGTGGCTCTTGGACTCAGGTGCTGCTACGTCTGTGCTGTCACAGAGCTATGAGGGCATGTATCGTTGTCAGGTGCAAGAAGATTCGGCAGGAGGACTGGAAACCTACTACGCTGCGAATGGGACTCCAGTCCACATGAGGGCCAATGTTTTGGTAAGTTTGGCATTTGAAGTGGTGACTGGAACATTTGGAAAGAAGAAAACTCAATCATTTAAGTTGGCTTGCTGTATTGGGGATGTATCACACGACATTATTTCGACAACGCAGTTGGTCAAGAAGGGTTGGAGTGTGATTCAATCACCAGGTGAGACGTACCTCTACCACGAGGACAGTGGAACGCTCATTAGTGACGTGCTGTTGTGGGGAGGAACTCCGTGGCTACGAGCGCACAACCGAGCTTGAAGGATGGCAGCCAGCCTATGGAGCTGGTAGAGTCGTCAGTGGTCGAACAGGAAGGTTTGAAAGTCAGCATGGTTGGAGCTGTTGAGCTGTCAAGTCAGGAGAAGTTGCGTCAGCATATCCTCAGGGGCCATTACCCGTTTGATCCACACTGTTTGAAATGCCAGCAAGGACGAGGAGTTTCGAGAGCACCTCGCCGCAACTTGCGAGAAAGAATCCTTAAAGTTCAGGTGGATTTCTTCTTTTTGGGTTTGGTTGAGAGTAAGTTCAAGATGATTTTGCTGCGTCAGGTGTTTTCAGGTTTGCTTGGTGTCACAAATGTGAGCGAGAACTAGCAGGTGACAGGCCAGCATTTGCGTCAGATCTTAGCTGAGTTTGGTTTGCTTGAGACTCTGGACGGACCGCCAGTTGATTTCAGGACAGATGCTCAGGACGAAGTCGGCACTGTACTGCGAAGAGCTGGTTTGCCAAGGGAGTATACTGTGTCGAAGGCAGGACCTCAGAACCACGACACGGTGGGATCTGTAGAACGAGGTGTCAGGGAAGTCAAGGAAGGCTTGCCTGTCTTGCGTTTGGAACTGGCCAAGGCTGGTTTGGACATAGTTGACGCACTGACTGCTTGGGAAGCAGCCGCCAGGTACGTCACTGCCATGCACAATCTCCACGGCAAGTTTGAGAGTATTGGGAAGAGTGGAAGGGAACTTCTCAGGAACACATTTGAAGGAACTCGAATTTCCGCCATGTTTTGTTCACGGGTTCTTGCAGAGACCCCGGAAAGTGTAGAATCTATTGGTCGTTTTGTCACTGCTGCTTATTCGTATCCCGTCAGGAACTCGTTTGCTCATTTTGTTTGTGCCAAAATATCGGATGAATTGAAGTTTTTCCAGGCCAAAAGCTTGAAACTTGTGTTTCCGATTGAGTATCCACAAGATCTCATTGAACGGTTTGTTCAGCACACAGGTTCAGGTGATCGTCCAGCACTGGTTGATCAGGCACCCATCGAAGTTTTGCCCGAAGATCTTGCACGTTTGCCCGATAATGTGCAGCCTCCACGGCATTGGGTTGATCAGTATGGACAGACAGAAGGATGTAGATCCTGTGCCACTCGACAAGGTCGTCACAGCAAGAACATGCAACTTTCCCACCTCTTATTCGGAGCAAGCCTGCAGCTCACATTACGTTGGCGGCCCAGAGATGAGAACCAAGATGCAGATGATTTGACAAATTCAGATTTCAAAAATTTTGTCTTGCAGGCGTTTGGAACGGAGTTTTTGAAGATTTAGATTTGGCCCTGCTTAGATCCCTCTGGCAATCCAAGGCAGATTTCTTAGACCGGGGGGCATTGAAGACATGGCCCATTGTTGGGGAAGCTGAAGGCTTCAAGCTTGAGGCCAAGTGGTAGAAATCAGAGCATTGAGTCAGAGTCAGCTTCAGTCCATACCACTCGCTTTCAGAGGGGGACTTTCCTCGTTGTATGGTTCCTTCATGCTGGAGGTTTGGAACAAATGTGAAGATTGATGGAAGAGATGTTGGATGAAGATTCAATTTTGATAGATGATGGATCGCTTGGAGACAGCAATGGCTTGAGTCTCAGACATTTCGAATCCAACCACCTGCGGACAAAAAGGCTGAGGTGATCGTTGCGAGTGAAGCCGTTGAGATTCATGTGATTTTATTTCATGTCCGTTCTATTTTGGTGGTGGTTTATTCGCAGTTCAGTTTACGCGTATTCTTTGGTTGGTTTCCCCTTCGCGTCATGCGGCCGCGAACCCGCTAAACGCCCGGCGTTTTAGTCTCAGCGTAGTTTAACCCTCTTGTTAAGAGGGTTGTGTTTTGCAGTCACATTAGAACAGCCAATTTGAAAACCTTGTCCTCCGACATGGTCAGACCCAGTGCCACAGCACTTTTCGCGTTGAAGCATGTGGCTTCATATTTGGATGGGACACCTCTTTGATTTGTGGCGAGGTGACGAACTGATTTGCCATGAAATGAGCGTACCCTGGGACAGGTCAGAGGCGAAAGTCAATTTGGAACCCTTCGTCAGTGAGTCTTCCTGGGTGGATTGCAAATCAACTCTCGTCTCACTACAAGCTCCGGTTTGGTGTTTTCTATGGTTTTCAGAAAATGCCGCACTCAGGCGTCAGTAGTGGCACTTTTCAAGCCGTGGAACTGACATGTATGCTGCAAATGGTTTGATGGTCGAGTGCATGTATCTCTACACACTGTGCAAATTCCAATGCAAAGATGATGCTGAGATATACAGTGATGCAGCGCAACAACGGCTGTGCACACACACACACACTCCTCGTTGCACTAGCTTTTGGTGCGACAAACTGGCACGGGAAAATTGAAACATTTTCGGATAAAACAGTTTTTCCTTCAGAACTTTTTGAGAGCTGGAAGTTTCACAAGTCACGAAGTGAACACAAAACTGCATCTGGGTGATTTGTGAACGCAAAGAGATACAGAACGAGAAAGGGAAAAAAATTTCAGTCGATTGATTGGTCTTTTCATGGCCGACAGTGAGGAGGAAAATGATGACAGTGAACTGAGAAGAGTTCGTATGGTCAGGCTCAACCAAGTGACCAGACAACAGCACGTTCGCCTCATTCAGATGGCAACAGCAGAATTGAACGTGTGTTTTTAGGTGAAGGATGCAGCCCTCATGAGGCCGTCGTGTGTCTCGTGATGCAGGTGGATCGAACCTTGAGCCCTACAATGGTGGTGCTACATGGGCAATGGTCTTTGGACGTTGGCCGCCATGGTGGTGTTTGTGGGAATTTGGACCGATTACACGGAAAAACAGATGGATGACCCGATGGTTTGAGATCCGTCGTGCAGCTCGGACCGTCGTCCAATGTTTCTCAGGTTGTGTTGTCAGGTGGCACGTTGGGCCGTGAGATTGCTTATTTGCAAAGTGCTTCAGAGCAGTTGGGCGCCAAGGTGATGTGATGGTGGACATGGAGAGCGTCTATGCGGATATCGGTCAGTACATCGGAGGACACAGAATTGGAGTCAAGGCGCCGAGGGGTCCAGTTGAGATGCCATTGGAACCTGAACCAGAGAGATGTGGTTAAGAAAAGGGGGAGGTGTCTGACCTGCGGGAATGGGCCACCCTGCACTGCGGGCTCCTGGACTGGAACAATCACCAATGAGTGGTTGCCTATTCCCCAGGGAACCAATTGCGTTTGCAGAACGCCAGAGCAACACTGCAGAGAAAACATGATGATGCTGCTCTATAAGGGGTGAACGGGAAGAAACCGCCAACTTTCTGACAGCGACTCGAAGCACAAAGCTTTGATGGACATCGCTTGAAGGTGGCGGAGTGGTGAGCAATCTGGGCAGGAGTCATTGGGGTTTCTGCCGAAGTCCTTGCGAAGACGAACCTTAAGCAGCTGAGCGTGGTTACGTTCTTTTCCAGGCCCCAACGAACCAATAATGAATGTTTGCATGTTGCACAGGTGGCTTGCGTATAGTATCCAGACTTGGAGAGCTAGATGCACGCGCAATGGTTAGCGGGCAATTTATTCAGAACAGTCATGCGCAGGTCGTAAAGTAGATTCAAATTTTCAATCAGTCGGCACCTGGAACGACACAGGGAAGATTAGCATAGCAAGTTGCAGTCATGTCTTGATGACGCGCGCAAAATTCAAATCAAAAGTTTCATGGATGCCCGTGCAGTGGCTCGAAACAGCTAGGTGAAAAAGGCGCGTTCAGTGGCACCGTGAGTTTTGCGGGGGGCACATTGCATAGACAAGCGGAAAGAATCATGTGGCTCAGAGCGTCCAGAGCATGTTGGGCCAAGAACGCAAGTCAGAAGACAGAGGCAAAACCATGCAACCCAAGCATGCGACCCCGTCAAACGAGCCAAAATGCAAACAAATTTGCTTGGGAACATATCACTATTGCAAACTTCCCTTTTCAACCCAAAAAGGGCGCTTGTGTTTGGTCTATTAGGTTTGCATGTGGACGTTTCTGTGTCCTTTCGTTTCGTTTTGGTTTTTGCCGTCGCTTGGTAAGGCAAAACCGCACGTTGGCTCCAAAATGGATCAGCTTGGAACCAGCTGTGTCGTTTTTGCACTTGCGCCATGCACGCCCTCTAACCACATCCCATTGCGTTGCCGTGTTTCCATATACATCTTTTAATTTAGGCAAATGGTTTGGAATATAGGCAAATGGTTTGGAAAATGAGGGAGGAGGAATGGAGTTGTTGATTGTCAAATCAGTTCAACCAACATTGACAAAAACGCGTGCTGTCGCATTCAGTGCGTATGGACGGTTTGATTGCAGCCATGCATTGCGATCGCACTTTTTATTTGAAAATTAAAGTTTACAAATCAATGGAACAACACAAAAACAACTCATGAATTTTTTAGGTGTTTTGAATGGACGTATTTGTTCCTGCAACATGCACCATTTTTCATTGAGATGAATTGCATTGCGTGATTTTTTTACTTGTGACGGAAACAGATGATTAGGTGACTGGATGTGCATTTTGCGGTTTTGCTTCGTAATGCTTCGTACGGTTTCATGTTCAATTGCGGTTGTTGGTGCTGTTGTTGCCACTGGTAGCCATTATGTGGATATAAATATTTGGTTCCTGCCAGCACCGCGCTCCATTGGCCCAAACAAGATGGGGCTGCTGCAGCGAGCTATTAAGGCGGGTGCATCCGTTTTATGTGCGAAATTGATTGAAATTGCGAAATCAATTGCGCATTGTTGCGTCATCATGGTACCGTTGGTGCCCGCCTGAATGCCCGCAACACTTTGCAAACACCATGCCATTCAAACAATTTCGAATTTAACGCGGTTTCTTGGATTTTTGTTTGGGCGTTGGAAATTGTTTTTGTCAGGAGATTGGTCTGGTTGACAGAAAAATGGTTTGTTATGTGTTTTCCCCTTGTTCCCAACCAATTCATGTCGTCCCATCATTTTGCCATGAGTTTTTGACCCCGAACTTGTCCCCATGGAATTTCATCATGGTTTGAAATGTTCGTTCTGTGAGGCCTCCACTGCTCCGCAATTTGTCGTACGTTTGTCCTCTAGTTGAGTTTTGTCTTGAAAAAATCATCTTACATCTGATGTACGACAGCACCGTAGGTACCGTGTTTGGCATCAAAATTGCCGTGGATTCAATTTCAACCTGCTTTGGAGGCCAGCAAGGCATGCAGCCATCAGGAGCTGCAATGGACGATTGCCGGTGCACAGGACGGGAACACAGAACGATTCCTTGCTTTTGTCGATCATTCTCCAAATCTATGTTCACATCTTTTTCATTCCTTCGTTCTCCGTGGCCCAAGGTTTTGAATGGTTTTAGCGCGAACTAGTGGGAACCAATGTGTGCTGCATTGTTGATCGTTTTCGCCGTCTATCGGGACTTGTGGGGCGTCTACATCACCGATTTACTTTTTTTGTAGGTAAGATGGGGGGCAACTACTTTACACATGGTATGTAGTAATTAGATGGTATATACTTTCACTTCCGAACAAAGTGATCCAAGTCTCTATTGCTAGATTCTGGCAGATTGCACCGTACATGTCTTTCTGGCCAAAATGCCCGGCCAGAGCAGGAACAGACGTGCAGTCGGAAGTCCCAGGAAAATTCGGGGGATACAGGGTCTGAAAAGATGCTTTGTGATTCTGGTTAACCCTTTAACTTGAGCAGCATGCGTTCCACCATTGTTGGTTATTTTTTGGAAGTAAAACATGTGTTGTTTGGGCTAATTGGGGACTTTTGTTAATGCATTCATGAATCGCATTTAATCGACCATTTGAGGCATTCCACCGGTTGCAATTTCTTCATGTTGCAACCGTCTGCCAAACGGATTCGCGGCTGAAAATCTTGATAGTCAATATTTTCCAGGAGAAATGATCAGCAGGTACAGTTCTCGGACATTTGATTTCGGTTGGTGGTCAAGGCTTTTTCAGGCTTTTCGTGACCAGATCTGGGATAGTCGTGCAAATAGTTTGTCATCCAGGTTTGCAGCATTGTGGTCTCAGAGATTAAAAAAACAATCATTTTAGTGCCTGCCCCGTTAGAGTAATCATTGCAGTTCTAACCCGCAACCTTCACCTTCATGTATACAGTATGATAACATGTTGTTTAGATTGTGTATATCTCAGTCGTGGACCATGTTTGAGCACCTTACTTTGGGAATGAATTTGTCAATTGAGGCCTCAACTGTTGCGAAGGGTTGGGGATGGACTACTGGGCCAGGTGACCCATGGCTGGGTGTAGAGCACCTGGCAGGGGCTCCAAGTCCAAGCTGCTTTTTCGGCAAGGCTCCGATTCCTTTGATGTAAATGGATATAGATGGGGTGTACGTTTACTTGACATATATACAGTACATATATTACAACTTTAATTCATAGATATATAGATATATGATATATGACCTATCTATGTATGCAGACATACTGAAATGATATGTACATGTATATGTTCATGCTTATGTGTATGTGTATGTGAACGTGTATGTGTATGTGTATGTGTATGGGTTTGTGTACGTGCATGTGTATGTGCATGTGTATGTGCATGTGTACATATGTGTATGTGTATTTGTGTATGTGTGTGTCTATGTCTATGTCTATGCCTTTGTCTATGTCTATGTACGTGTACATGTATATGTATATGTATATATGTATATATGTATATATGTATATATGTATATATGTATATATGTATATATGTATATATGTATATGTATATATGTGTATATGTGTATATGTATATATGTATATATGTATATATATATATGTATATATGTATATATGTATATATGTATATATGTATATATGTATATATGTATATATGTATATATGTATATATGTGTATATGTGTATATGTGTATATGTGTATATGTGTATATGTGTATATGTGTATTAGTGTATATGTGTATATGTGTATATGTGTATGTGTGTATATGTATATGTATATGTGTATGTATATGTATATATTTATTACATGCATGTTTATCAATGTATACTATCTCTACATAGATGTATGAGGGTGTTTAGACATTTATGCACGGTAGCATTTTTCTGCACCCATCACGTGGCGTTCGGAATATTGGATGCCCAGGCCATGGAAGACTTTGTGGCATTCCACGACCAGCACGTCAATATGGTGCGCCTGAATTTGGGTGCTTCAATGTGCCAACATTCATCCATGACCCCAAGAAGACCGGGTTGCAAAAGCATATGGCGATAAAGCATAAATAAATATATGTGTGTATATGATTGTTATATACGTATATATTGATATATTCATGTATATATATATATGTTTATATTCATATATCTATATATTCATATATCTATATATTCATATATTTATATATGTATTTACATTTATATATGCATATATAGTTATATATATTTATATATATATTTATATATTCACGTATTTATATATTCATATATTTATATATTTATATTGTATATTTATATGTTTATATCTTTAAATATGTATTTATAAGCAACCAGGCTGAAGATTGGTGGGTAGAAACTATGCTTATAACACCACCTGCAAATTAAATTGGTGGGTAGAAACTATGATTATAACACCACTGGTAAATGGGAGAACTCTTTGGGCAATTCACGCGCACAGCAGCCATCCAAAGATGTTGGATGTTCCTTCTCAGATTGGTCACAGAGTGTGGGAAGTGGCAATGTAATTGAGTCGCCGCTTACACAGCCTGTGTCAGCGACACCCAAGCTGGGCGACAGTTGATGTATATTTGATTGTTGGTGAAGATGGAACATAGACACACATAGTTGGATTCCAGCACACAGAAGCTGCATTTTTGGGTGACCTTACCTGGCCTTTGTGTGCAAGGTCTACAAGAACTTCGAACTTCGCGCCTTTGCTGAAGGCTAACTACTCCAATCTGCTTCTGTGCGCAGCCTGACATGTCTCCTTTCCCGAATGTATATTTTTGTATTCAATGAAGGGGTCACGGAGCATGCTACTAAGCTACTATTTTCAAGGGTCAAATCAAAGACAAGTCAGGGACAAATGCGCAATTCAATTCTTTCCGCGCATTGGACTTTCAACATACTCTCCAGAAATCAATCATGGAAATATGAAACCCCTATAATTGTAAGGGGAAATTCACCTATAAATGGGGGGATTTTATCTTTGATGGCCAGGGGTACAGTTCATGCTGCACAGATTTTTTTTTTCCCCAGCCGAAGGTCCTCATATGTTCAAAGGGCACTCGTTGTTCATTGTTTCTGTCACCTCTGCAACCAAGCACTGGTTGCGGCGGCCGACTCCCGTACCAAGTGTGCCTGCTTTTCTTGGTGAATCTTCCACATTGAAGATGTTCAGCATGGAACCCAAACATTCGCATCTTTCCACTCTGAAACTCATCTTCTGGTGCCTTCTATTTCCGGAGTCCATTTCAGCTTTCTGGAATTGACTTGTACTTATGCTTTCAAATTTGGACGTTACTCTCAACTTTGAATTTATTTCTTTGGATTTGTCTGAAGAACATGTGCCCCAACATCCAGCCGTTTATCATGGTCTATCGGGTTATCAATTATCAACGTGTTCCGATTGAATTGCCATTTTCGTGCATATCCCATTTCCAAACAGGCACACATATCAGATTCATTATAAATCCTGTTAAATCACATGAATATCCCATCAATATCCGATTGAATCCCACGAAATCCGACTAGATCCTATGAATCCCGCAAAGTACTAGTAAATCGCATTCATATTCCATCATTTTCTTTTAAGATTCCATTAGATCCCGTTAAATCCCATGAATATCCCAATCAATATCACTAAATCCTATTAAATCCCATGCGTTTTCCAATAGATCCCGCAAAGTCCGATGAAATCCCACTACATTCTTTTAGATCCCATGCATATCCCAATAAACCCCACTAAATCCTATTAAATCACATGAATATACCATCGAATCTTACTAAATCCTATCAACTTCTCTTGAATCCCATCAACATCCGAATAAATCTTACTGAATGGTATCAAATCCCATTCATTTCCAATAGATCCGATGAAATCCGTTTGAATCCCATGAACATCCCAATAAATCCCACTAAACCCCTCAATCCTACGAACATTCCAATAAATCCCAGTAAATCCTATGAAATTCCATGAATATCCCAATAGATGCCACTGAACCCGAATAAGTCCTATCAATATCCCGTTAAATCCAACTAAATCCTTTGAAATGCCACGAATAATCCATGTTCAAAACAGACCTTGTTGGACTTGAAGTTCGTTCGTTCGTTGCCCAGGTCGTTCTCTGAAGGCCCGCGTTCCGTCCTGGAGATTCCTATCTGTGCCCTGACATTGGATGCTGAGGGATGGCCATGGTGATTTTACTGGGAGATTCATGGGGATATATTTATTACATGTATATATTCTATATATGTATCTGGGTAAATTTTAACGACCTGGCTGGGACCTCACTGGAATGATGATCAGTAAGGGGAATTACCCGGAAGAAGCATTATTTCAGGTTAATGAATCTGTATACATAATGGGATTATTTGAGATCTATATTATCTAGAAATCATATGTATTCCTCGTTGAGGAAATATCATGGGATGTGTATATATCTATATATCTATATATATATATATACATGTATACATATTCATGGCCATTGAGGATACACTGGTATATATACATATATATATATACACATACATATTATAAATGAGGATATAGTGGAAGATATGCATATTGAATGAGATATTCATGGTGATTGATGGCCATTTGGTTATAATGGGATATATATATATATACATATGTATATATTTATTTGCATATCCAGCTATGGTCAAAAGTTGGATTAGACCCCCATATTGGAGGATGGTGATCCATCAATTTGTAGGGACTGATATACCCATTACAAGGACTCCCAGGGATTGATGATGACACACATACCAGGGTTTGACCTCGACACATGTGTTCTTGGGTCAAGTTGTCGGGACACCAGAAATTTCTACCTCTGAAATAAGAAAAGAAGGTCATAGGAGGCTAGGTAAGGGGATGTGATGTGCTTTGGGATTGCTCATGATGAGTCTGGCTCATGTGAAACGTGAGCAAAGGCTCTGGGTGTCAAGAGTGTTGCAATAATCACGGATTCAAGCATGTAAAGGGGAGTTTCGCAAATGAAACCAAGGTCTGGGCCTTGCTGGGGGTGTATCCTTATGCCAAAATTTCGTTCTGGTATACGCAGGATCACCAGAGCACATGCAACGACACAAACGGACAACCAAAGAAAGGAAGAACCTCCACTGTAGTTGGTTGATGAATACACAGAGATATACCACCAAAATCCACCAAATAACTTGGGGATAATCACAATATATCGTAATTCATGATCGGAAACCCCATTCACCAACCAGTTCCTTGTGTACTCACAAAAGCATTGCCTATGTTTTTTCATGTCCACTTGGGACATGAACATCTTCTGGGTTCCAAGATCATGTGACCATCCGCCAGGTTCGCGGGGGCGCTTCGGCCATGGAAAATTGGTGTGAAACTTAGGGTCGGAGGGACCCTGAAAGTTGGATGATGGATCGTAAAACTTTAGAGGAAACAGACAAACAATCAGATCAGCAACCACAAGTGGATTAGGTACTGAGGCGCAATTGGAAACACAGGAAAACATGCCGATTAGCCGATTAGATTAAACACAAGTGGGTTTTTATTCTGTGATCACTCAAGGAAATATCCATCGCCACTTTGAGGCTTAGGTGTGGCACCTCCATCTTCCATCAGTGGTGCGGTTTTCGCTTTCATGTTCGGCTCAAGCTGACGTTGAGGTTGCCGCTGGTTGTTGGCACTTTCTACGATACGTGTAGATTGCCTCTGCTTTGAGACACTGGCCTGTTTGACATGAAATTCTTCGACGCTGATTGGCAGGGTTGTGATAGCGTGGTTCGGGCTAGGGCTAAGTGTAACTTGATGCTGTGTTCCGAATGGCTTGCATTGCATCCGATGGAGGATAGCATGCCCTATATGATTTATATAGTGTACCAATCTTATGATCTAGACAAATCATATAGGGCTTGCCTCCATGGGGCTTGTCTCTATGGTATCCCGTATCCCACGATTTGCTCATTTGCCCCACCCATTGAAATTGCCATGTTTGACAGACACAGCCGCCCCGATCGCCAGGTGCGGCGCTCCCTCCGCTACCTGAGCAGGCCTTGGCAGTGGCGGTGTTGCGCCTTTGCCCCACGGTGAAAGAGTATCCCAGAAAGAAAATGGAGCCTTAACTACTGTAGATGTCACTGAGTGTTTTTTTTTGGCGATTGTGATTGTGACAGGGCTAAGATTCCAGCAGTTTCACAAATGTCGCAAGATGCAAAAAGAAGCAAAAAGTATCACCCTTTCCCAAAGATGGTCGGTTCTAAAACCTGGGTTGCCCAGGCCGAAGAGACAGAGACCATGCTTGAAGCAGGTCTGCCGGCATCAATGTCGGACGGTGGCATGATGGCTACCGCCAAGAAATGCCAAGAACACATTGACATAAATTACTTTCATGGCATCTTCAGGTGTGAACAAAAAATAGGTTCAGACAGTGGTTAACTGATGATTTGGTGGATTCTCAGGATTTCCTCTATAAACCATGAAAAATCCTGAATCTTCCAGGTTCTTGTAGAAGAAATGAGGACCCGGGGCATCTCCTCACATCCAAAGCACCAAAGTCACCAGGTCAACCATTGGTTGATGGGGCAGGTCTCCAAGACACCACCTCGCTTCCGTGCAACGCCGCCGTGGTAGCAGATTTGCTGCGCACCAACCTCGGTCATTTCCATCGGCCTGTGTTTTGAAATGGGCGATTTGAAGCCAACTTGTGGCAATTTTTCAGCCAAAAATGATGATGCAACCTGCTGCAAACAGTGGATTTGGGGGTAGCCCAGGATGAGATTCGGATGAAACACTGGGGGTCTCGGAGCGGGAGACCATACCCTGTGGGTTCCAAGGTAGCAAGCTGCGGGCACGCAAGAGCCACCTCCGTTTGCCCAGAAGCAAACCAGTGCGGAGGCTGACCAACTCAGAGCAGGGCCTGTGGGTTTCGGGAACGTGATGCACCAGCTTTGGTGGATCAGCATTTTGTGATTGGTGGCGACTATCCTTTCATATCCTTTTATTCTTCTGAGAAGAAGAAAGACTGCGATTTCAAGAACTGGCTTCCCTGGGTTCATATTTCATTCGGAGTAGCAATCCAAAATGCCAATGTTCAAATTACACAGAGCAAGTTCAAGAAAGGAGGGCAGCATTGAAGGAGGAAGGGTTCCCAGTGGCGTTTCTTTTTCCCCAATTTTTGAAGAAAGTCCTTGGGAATTGTGGGCGTGAGGCGGAAATTTTTCCAGGAGCCCAAGATGGTGGACCAAAAAACCGTTGAGAATCAGTACCTGAAGCTGTTCCTTATCGACAAGGCCCACGGAGCCCTACCATGTACAGGTAGATCCATAAATATATATATATATATAAGCATCTACATGTACATATAGAGTATCACAATAATTTATATATTGTATAGTTATATTATATGATCATATATTATACATTTATATAGATATTACACTATTTTGAACAGACACACACGATATGTATATTTTCATGATATCTATACTATATACTATATGGACATATTCGTTCACACGCAATTCTAACACATGACTCGTGCCAGCCCAAGCTTTGGACCATTTCACATTTGAGCATCCGGGCACGCGACGCGAGGGCTACTGCTCTGCGGCCGGCATAGCCAAGCTGGCCGATGGCAACTTCTTCGCCAGTGCTCCCTTGGAGGCGCCAATCATATGGACGGTGCATATGGCTTTGTCTGAAAATATGTGATACCCACAAATAGCCACTAAAAAATAGGAAAATTATGAGAATCCATTGGAATTGGGGTCTCCCCTATTTTCAGACAAACCCATAATATGGGCCATGATTTGTAGTTTTCTACATTCTTGTACAATATTATATCGTGTCTATGGGTTTCTGGGGTCAACTGGTTTCAATCTATCAGTTACTGTCACTCGAGGCTGGATGGAACTTCAGCTACGAGCATGACCATCAAGAGATGATCATGCAGGAAGCGGGGACCCAAGCCGAACTGAACCGAACTGAACAGTCACGGCATGAAACGTTGTCGATTGTGCGGCTGCAAATCCAAGGACATGTCAAGAAGGGAGACGCTTGTGTCAGAGGCCTCGGTCCCCAAGTCAACTTGTGAGCCACACAGGGGGCGGGGGTTTCTTGCGACTGGCTCCTCAACATGGTTCTGGGATTCCGCAACATAGTTGGGGGATGCAAATGCCATCAAGCTTTGAGAAACTGATCAACCATCAATTTTTATCCAATTTTTGGGTACCTTATTTTCACCCAAAACCTATGTCTCAGTCACTTAGTCGTTTCGGCAGGCCGCAACATTGCAGTTTGTGGCTGAGAATTTGAAGGCGCCCCCGGAAGGATTGTGGCTGGGTGGCCAGACGCTTCTCTGCAGTGAGAGGGATGGCCGGGTGGCCATTTGGTTGTGGGGAATACCCAAAAAATGGCCATTCTCATGGGAGAAATGATGATGAATAACAAGAGTGCCCTATTTTCACAGATTCAGTTGTAGTTCGTCCCAGCTGAATATGTTTTTCTGGTTCCTTTTGCAGGATGTGGACCGTAGCCCCTGGAATGGTTTGCTGGTTGCATGAGGAAATACATTATCGTCAAAACGGACGATGAGTACAAGGTCAATGATCAAACGCTGCTTGGATGATTTGGATACAGTCGTCCCCTTTCAAACGAGTACACTTTTTAGATTTAGATGATGATCTTTGGTGAAGGACTTCCAGTTGACTTAGACATCGATTTCGATATGCCTTTGAGGGCGGCTCCAAACTTGGACTCTGCAGTCATGTCGCGAGTTTTGGGAGCCAAGGTTGAAATGCATTTTTGCTGCCGCTCCAAAGAAGGCATTGCCCCGCGTGACTTTGGGTTTTGCACATCGATCAATGATGCATGTGACATGGTGATACAACCTGACATGTGCTGAGATTATACAGCACCAAGTCAAGGCAAAACACAGAGTGTACAGAAAAGCAATGCAAGTCATGAAGAGAGCAAAACCCAAGACGTGCAAAAAAAAATCAAAAAAGTGGAGTGCTTCCAGAAACCCTCAGGGGCAAAGGAGTGTTCAAAGTGTTTTTGTTGGCTCCACCGACACTTGCCTTAGCTGCTCCCTTAAGCTTTTGAGGAATCCACCCTAGGAAAGTCTTGCCATGAATGAAGCATTTCTGTTCTGCACAGTGTTGCATGATATCGTATTGGGTTTTCCCCTTTTACGAGCAAGACAGCTGGAGATCTTGAAACGGAGATGTCTTCCATGTCCTGCAGCCGGCTTCAGGGTGTCAGCATCTTGGTGACAAAGACCAAGATTATTTGCGGTTTTCATGATGTCGGCGGCCCCAGAGCCGTCTCATGGGGGTTCAATCAGCTTGCTCTTCGACTTTTTTTTTGCCATGGCCACATGTCAAACAGCATGTGGGTGGAACATTGCCTTCCAACACTGCGTAAGAATGAAAACATACTCTAGCTGGCGATTCAAAGACCTTTTCCAAAATCATCTTGAAGATGTTTCATGGTACTTCAGTACTTCCCTAATTTCTAGCACACCCCAGGGGAACAAGAAATAAAACGAATCCACAAAAAGTGGTGGTAAATATTTCTTTCCCACTTTTTCTATTGTTTGCGTTGCTATATACATCATCCCCTCAGGAAGAGCAGGGCCAAGCAGCTGGTACCTGCCTCAAGGCGCAACCCCCCCGGAATTCGTTGGTGATGTTTGAGCCCCGAAATGGCTCAACCATCAAAATCATTGGGTTGGCTTGGACACAGGACCACTCCCTGTGAAATTCTGCGAGACCTGTTGTGAAAAGCTGGAGTCTTGCTATGCCAACGTCTAAGTTCGTCCAACGTCAAATCTGCACCAGGCACTGACCGAAAAAGCTTTGCACATGGCAATGGGCTTTTAAAGCCAAGGTGTACATAGTTGATCATAGTTGGATGGGTCGAAATTAAGCACCCCAAACATGGCGGTTTGATTCCCAAACACATCAGAATTTTGGCCCGTCCCTAACTTGTGCGAAGTTTCGTTTTTGCGCCTGGATCAACAGAACTTCCAGGCACTGGCGGACAAAGGACAAACTCCAATTTCCATTATTGTCGCCTATTTGCAGCGGCCAATCTGCCCATACTTGGCCAAAGAGAAAACTTGCAGAAAAAATGCAGCATGCAGAGATACAAACCACGTCTTTAAAAGAAATGCTGCAAACGAACCAACCCAATGATATGGGGCAAGAAGGTCGCTCAAGTTGAATTAAACCCATGAGTGATGACAGAAAGGTGAAGGTTTTTGGGGATCCGAACGTGGTTGTAAGCAATAGTGCAGTGATTCTAGTGCCCTACTTTGCAGCTTGGCTCCAGTCCAACTGTCACCAATCAGCCAATGAAAATTGATTTTGCTAGAGTTTGAAGTTGCTTTGTACATGCTCAGCTCTACAACTTTTGCCGTGTATCTCACGGGACGCATCTATCTCGACTCGGAGAGACAGGCTGCGACTGCAACATGTTCGGCTCAAGAGATGCTGTCACTAGTTTTCGTTTCATAGCTCACGTTGAACACGATGCAAGCAAAGACAATCGATGCTTAGAGTAGGTTGCTTGGCCGGCAAGTGGACCGGCAGGCTGTCAGGCTTCATGTAGTGGGGTAAGAGAGACTCATGACTCACAAAACGTGGAAAATAGACCTCCTTTTATTCTTTTTTCACCATCTCTTTGTGGGTCGTCGCAGCAATTTCCACCAATGGCCATGATGGCTCTGGTGCCTGTTGAGCCTGTGCCGCCGGGCGTGGAACCATTGCCTCTCTATGGGCGATTGACATCTGAAGATGACCACAGTTTGGCAGAGGCGAGCCATGAAGTGAACCGGGAACCATCCATGAGACATTTGCTTCAGGCCACTGGGGAAGGGTGGGGGGAAGCCAATGCCATCATATTCATATCCAGAACAAAATAAACCAATGCCGCATCAGTTTTTCATGCTAGTAATCCTTACTAATCAATGTGGAATGATGGGAGATTTATGGGAAGAAAAAGGTCGGGAAAGCGGAATGGATATTATGGGACGATTCTGGGATAAGTATGGGAATTCTGGGAATGGTCTGATCGAATCAATGGCCATTTCTGCAAAATACGGGGGCTTTATGAAATTGATGGGACGATGCAGAATAAGATCAATTTTGTTGGATTCTGGATGATTCTGGGATGTTTTGTTCTTGGGTTTGCAACATGAGTCGACTAGTTGATTTTTTTCATCAGGTCAGGTAAGAACTGGATGGCTAGGTTCCTGACACAACAAATTGTGCACCAATTGTTCCATTTCCACCCTGGACAGGTTGTTTCTGAGATGCACAGGGCTCTTTCGGAGCAGTTGGCCAAGATGGACCAACGGATGATCCACATTGAAGAGCGCATGACGCTCGCGAGTCAACTCGCTCAGAGACCGTCGGCCTCATCCGTTGCATCGCACAAACCCAAAGCTTCCAACTCTGGCAAGAAACTTCAGGCTCCGGCTGCAAAAAGATCAGAAACAGATTGGGAACATGGAAAGATATGGATCGCGTGTGAAAGTTTCAATCCAACAATGATATTTATATGTATTATTTATATGTATATATATATATATTTATATTGAAATATTTATGATGAATCATGATGAAACGATCTCACTTGGTGGCAGGTACACGACAATTTAGCCATCGAGGCGTTGCAGTTGGACATTTCCAATTTGGTCCCGACAGGAAGTGAGTCCTGGAGTGTGACAGCTTTCAAAAGGAAGGACAAGGTTCTGACAGCGAAGAGGCAATTGGGTGGATTCACTCAATTACTTTCTAAATCTTTGTGACCGTTTTGCGTAAGTTCTATTGTTCAGTGTTTTTTTTCCCAAACGGACTTACTATGGGAGTGAAGACGCTATTTTCATCCAGTTTCGAGTTCCTTACCCTCCCAGGCACGAGACAATTCACAAGGTCGGCAGCCACAGTCGCAGTATTGGCGCCTTGGACCGGTCGAGACCGGCCAAGATCAAGGAGTCTCCAGCGGGTCCAGCCGGTGCCGGTCCGAAGGGTCCGAACCATTTGGAGCTCCCTGGGGAGGTGGCCATGGCAGCCGTGGTCAAAGCTGGCAGCGATTGTGACAACTCGGGTTTTCCCAGCGATCAGAAGCAGACCACATCCCGCTCCGCTGTCTCCGACAGCGAAAAGATGGAGAAAGCGATGGAGAAGGGCGAAAAGGTGAGCGAAAAGGGATCCATTCGAAACTCTCCCAGGTCGCCCATGGCACGAGTTGGATCTGTGCAGTCTCTTCGAAGTCAAGACAGACCGGACAGACCCTACCAAAGGGCTCAGTCCCTGCACAGTTCTGGCCGTGAGGGATCCATCAATCGCTCCTCCAGGCGTCCCAGCCGGGATATGCGCCGGGCGGTGTCGAAAGCCAACATCACGGAAGTCTTCAAGTTGAAGGAGGCGCAACTCACAGCTGCTCTGCGTTCACCGACGCCACCATCCTCCACCCCGAAGAACCCCAATTCCGAGTCCCTAGATCCCTTGCCGTCGCCCGCAAAGGGAGTGGATGGTGACACAGCCTCAGAGTCGGCTTCGGAGGCAGAAACGATGGTGGAAGTAGTGGAGGTGGAACAGGTGGAGGATGCTGAGCCCGAGTCGCTGTGGTTGAGACTCAGTCCCCTGAACACCTTCATCTGTTGTCATGTCTCCAAACTCCTCGGACTTGTGCCCTTGTTCCATCCAAGAGAGGAGTACCAAACATGGCGAGGTTTCTTCAAAGAGTTGGTGTCCAGGCTCTACCATTGGAGTCTGATTCTCCTTCTCCTTGGCTTTTTGGGGAGACTTCTCTGGGGGCTGAGTTTCTGCCACATCACTGCGATAGATGCCATGCATGCAAGTCAATATGTTTACGATGAGGATCACGAGGGTTTATGCAATAGCGCATGGCCTCCTCTTGCTGTGGATGTGGCTTTATTGATGGGTGGCATTCTGGTCTTGATGAGCTGGGGTGGATTCCTCAACTACAGGGACTCCGCCAACCGGGCCAAGTATGGGATGTGAACAGACACCCCCAGAAAAAAACCTTGATCTCCAGTCAAGTCTAAAATGCGAAAAACGACACCTGATTATTTTCTCGCCCTGTAAGGTATGGATCGTAATGACCACCAGATGAGAATGAGGGATCCACAACTATTTTGGGTTCACCAGGGTACATACCTCCTCATTTCTATCTATCAGTATAGCAAACCGCCAAAAAAGATGCATAAAAGATCCTAAAAGATCCTAAAAGTAAAACGCTACTTTTTAGGAGTGGTAACTTTGACATGAATCATATGAATATCATATATCATAGCTCTTTTCGGGGTTAGTATCGTATAATGTATACCACAACTAGGGTGAACGCCGAAGGCGTTCACCGAGTTCGCGGCAGGACACGACCAAACTGGTGGCACAAAGTGCAGAAGAGCTGACCTCCTACTGTGAGCAGACTGGATTGGGCACAGCGTGGCTTGGAAATTGGGGGCCTTCGGCAAGCCTTCCAAAAAGGATTCACAACTGGGTAAACACATGTCATATGTAAACATATTGAAAAATCCAATCAAAAGGGAGGTTCTGATTGATTCTGATGGATTGTTTAGGCGCAACATTTTTTAAGGGAGACCCATTTATTTAGGGATTTTTTTTTTTAAAGTTTAGGGATTTTTTTTTGGATTTCTTCCTGCCTCCTCTACTGCTTTTCCTGCTTTTCCTGCTTTTCCTGCTTTTCCTGCTTTTCCTGCTTTTCCTGCTTTTTGCTTTTCGTTGCTTTTCCTGCTTTTTGCTTTTTGTTGCTTTTCCTGCTTTTTTTTGCTTTTCTGCTTTTCTGCTTTTTCGCTTTTCTTGCTTTTGCTTTTTTGCTTTTTTGCTTTTCCTGCTTTTTTTTTGCTTTTCCTGCTTTTGCTTTTTTTGCTTGTC
>BGPT01003734.1:835-31440 GCA_003297045.1 Symbiodinium sp. clade C Y103
CCATGTAGGATTCTAAGGGGAAAGGGTGTGCAGAAGAAGAAGCTTAACATGTTCACTGTTGGAAGCTCAACAAGCGCAACTTTTGTCCTACCAGTGTATTTGTAGGTAAATACTGTATCCAAGCATTTTGTATGTAGGATTATAGTTATGCATAGGTAAGCTTTGAGTATATAATCTATAGGTAGCAAATATGTAGCAGAAAGGCATACAATGAGTGGCAAACCATGTGTGGGGCACGCTATAGTGAGTACATAAACAGGCTTTGGGTAGTGTGTGCTAGATATGCTAGAAATATACAGCTAGACAGGGTCCAGTGACAAGGTTGTGGCTCTCAAATGCTGTAAATAGCGTACGAATCGGAGGCTGCGCCTCCGATTAACTCTATAGATAGCGGACAAACGGGAGGCGGTGCCTCCCAAATGCTGCAAATAGCTTGCTAATGCGAGGTTTGGGAAGGGGGTAGGGGGGGACCATACCATTGGGGGGGAGAGGGTGGTGTGGGGTTCCGGGGAATATATCTGTATATATATATATATAATATATATATATATATGTATGTAGTTCTGGGATGAGTCTACAAAGGTAGGGACCCCGCCTCCCCCTATCTTGAAGGGATTCCAACAACAAGGGTAACCACACCCCAAAAGGCTCAGCCGGCACCCGGTGCCTTAGATGGATGAACGTCCCACTTTACACTTCTCGGATTTGTGCAGCGGCCGCTGCTTGTTTTCCACGCCCGGCGTCAATCCGGCCCGGTCGGATGAAGAAGTTGTCCACCGCACTGCTGGATACCTGCATGCCGCACATCCAAGGTTTCATTCGGTTTTCACGCTGGTGTATTTTCTTTTTTTCGATGTGCATTCCTCTTGCTTTGTCATCCATCTGGATGCCATCTTCTTATGAGTATTGTTTTTGAGGTTTGATCTTCATCAAAGATGCGAAAACGTCCCAAACGCAATACTGTTCGCAAAAATAGCTGGCATCCATCGGCTTCGTAAAGCAGTCTGCCAACATGATAGCAGTGGAGATCCAACTTCAGACTGTTGCTTAATCAGCATCAACTTGTTCATTAAATCATATATTATAAGGACTTACAGTCCGTGATCAAAAGTGCCTTCGGCTCCAGTTGGAGAGATTTCTCCGGATACTGCCATTGAAAGTCAAGATCATGGATAAACGCCCAAAGACATCGCAGCCATGTTAACTTGTGCAGTGACGAGCTCATGGAGTATGCTTCCGCACTTAAAGTCGATCTGACAACACGTCCAATTTGTTTCGAGTTCCAAGCAACAGGACTGATATCGGAGGTGAGGTTGTCTCCTAGTTTCTTACAGCAATTAACAACAAACAATCCTTGTTGGGCTCGAAGTTGGGCTGCGGATGCAGAACTGGCGTCACCGAAACTGGCAAAAGTTACATCATTAGGAGGCAACGGTCGGATCTGTATGGCTCTGCTGGCCGTCTCTTTCGCTTCCAATAACAAAATTTTGTTCCCATCTATGAGGTTCTGCTGCATACTGCAAGCTGCCGCACAGGGCTCGCAAGTGTTGAACCTCCTGTTCAGAGGCTGGGCTATCCTTCTGAATCCTTCTATTCTTTGGGATGTTTATAGGGTCAATCTTGTTGATGTATTCCCCTTGGCTTATTCGAATTGAGTTGTCTGGCAACTGCTCGACATCCAAACCAGTAAAAACGAAACTTTCGATATTCCCTTGATCCAAAAGGCAGGACTTGTTGGAGTTTGGACAGTGCATTTTCAAAGGCTTGATTTCCTCCGCCTATCCCATCATCGACATGGGTTCCCAGTATGCCGTTCAGCTTCTTGGGATTCTTGGGATCACGCGAAAGAAGAAGGCATCCATCAAGTGGGTGAGCACTGAAACCTACACTTTCAAGCTGTTTACGGAACTCCTGGTAAAACAACAGAGGTGCATCTACTCTACCGTAGGCATTTCCCTCCAGAAGGCACACTTCATCCCTGCCCATTTTCAAGAGGTCTCTGAACTCACTTACAGGTTCCATAGCTAACTCCCTACCATCGGCGCGGCCTCTCAAAAAGGCAGTGGTAATATCGAAGCTTTGTATATATCCCATCCTGAGGAACTTACAGTCTGGAAAAGAAGTTGACGGGCATCTCTACCAAGAGTTGGAGAATCTGTATTGACCTTGTCGATTTCTGGATCCTGATAACCTCTTACCACGAAACGTGCTTTGTGTTTGTGACCTAGTGGTGAGGTTGGATCAGGCTTATATGTTAGGATCCATCTTGAAGTCATTATCCGATCCGGGTGGATGCGGTTTCTCATGATCCTTTTCACTGTGCTGGTTTCCAGCCAACATCGGAGCTCTTTGTCCTTGGCACGGTCAAAGAGTTGCTTCTCCTCTGGACTCAGGGTGGAATACTTCACTTCCGATTTCTTGGCTGCAGTCGTCAAAAGCACTGCATGAGATTTTGGCTGGTGTTGAGTCCTTTCCACCAGCTGCAATGGCATTTCGAATTCAAAGCTGCAATGGTCAAGCGATTGGTCTATCGCTGTTGTCCACAGTGTGTCTTCGTCACCGTCAAGGACTGGACCATCTGGAACGGACTCCACTATAAAAGCATTGTGGACTACATTATCATGGGTGGCAACATGATGTGCTTCACCTGTGTTCCACTGGCTCTCCCCCTACAGGGGTGACTTCCCCAAAATTTTCATGGGAATTTTCATCCATGCTATCTCCCCGGTTCAAGGCGCTAGAAGGTGCAAGTGATGGTTCATACGGAGTATCAGGTTGTTGCATATCTTGACTGTCAAAATCGTAATTTGGCACGGGTGTTTCAACAGGTGCTTCAAAAGACAAAGGTGGAACTGCGGCATTCGATGCTCTTCTTCCTGGTTCTTCTTCAGGTTGCAGGTTTGGTCTTTCACTACCGGGTCCTATCTCATGTGGTGCAACTGGGTCTTCACTCATGTCAGAAAACTGGAACATGCCGCTGCGGTGTGGAGTCTCACTTGCAGCTGTTGGGACATTTGGCAGATTCGCTCTCGGTCAACTTGCTGACTGAAGGTTGGATGGTGCTGAAATTCCCTAAGGCTGACAGGTCTCAGATTATCCCGGGCACATCTCAAAAGACGGTTCATGTGGGTTATCCAGGCTATGGTTTTAGATTCAACCAAGGCTACTTGCGCAGGGCCGCACCATTTGCCCTTCTCCAGCATGCTAGGCGATTTTCGGCGATCCCAGAACATGCATGGCTGGCCGCATTGCCATTCAATCGGAACTCCGCGGGATTGTTTCAACAAAGCTCTTCGGATGGCTTGAGAATTATCACTCTCAACAAAGGCTTTACGGGCTGTTGTGCGAAGTTCCAAAGAGGCTCGAAAACGATCAGCTTCAGGGCTATCGCCTGTGGCTTGATCTCCCACAATTGACGCCGGGAGTTTAGTGGCTCGTCCAAGCACAGCTTGCTCTGGACTGGATCCATTGATGCAAGACATGGTTTTTTTGGCACAGAAACTCTGATTCAAAGCTTGGTCAAACTCTTTATCATTCTTTATGGGGTGACTGTTATCTATCCTGTACATCATTTCTTTCACTATCCCCCCATGTCTTTCAACCCTTCCCCTTTGCCATGGTCCGGCTGTCAGAACTGGCTTGATCCCTTCTTGTTGTCAGAGATTCTTCATTTCATCTGAGATCAATTCGCCTCCACGGTCCATCATGACTTCCTGTGGAGTTCCAGCCCAAGCTTGCCACTGCTCGGAAAAGACCTTCCAAATGCTGGCGGTGTCACGGCATGAGCGGTGTCCTAAATGGAACTGAGTAGCTTCATCAATGATGTGGATCACGTATCCTTGGTACCCAGTTTGACTTTTCCATTCAAAACCATCTATGGAGACCGTTTGATTGAAGTCTCGGGCTTCCTTCAGGACACCTGGAGGATTGAGTGCCGGTGGTCGGCGCTCTGCACATGACGCACAAAGAAAATCCTTGGCAGCTTCAATCATCTCGGATGGTGCCTTGCTCGGCCAAATGCTTTCAAAGTCTTTCGGCAGTCGGATGACTCAAGTTGTTGTGCAACTTCTGGATGACCCTTTGTTGGGATTGATTTTAAGCAAGGAATTTTGGCCCCGAGATGGTTGCAGCGATGGAAGTCCACGGGTTGGCTGGGACATCTACGTTGTCACGCGGCTGATCCTGTGAAACCTCCATAGGCTGTGGAACTTCCGCAGAAGTTTCAGCTGCTGTGGATGGCAAAACGTCAGGTCCCTCTTCGGCTACAGCTTCAGCGGGTCGGCCAAACACACAGACCACAACATGCGAAGGAAAGGCTTTTCGGCTTTGTTGGATCTTAGGCATGTCATGGAGTTCTTCCCATCCTAGGTCAAGGACCTCATGTTTTTCACGGCTGAGAACTATGGTTCTTCTGTGGGACAGATTGTCAGGGTGGACCATGAATCTTTCTCTGCCCTTACATGCCATGACCCCTTGGACCTGATAGTCGGAACACAAGTTCTGTATGGCTTTGACCAAGTCTTGCTGGGGACCATCCCGTTGTTGGACACCTGACTTAGGCAGGTCCTTGCGCAACATGTTCATGACTTTATTCCATTCATCATCCTCTAATCTATGGGGACCTTCTACAACTATTTCCCGTTTAACCCCCTTTGGTACTCGGAATCTCGCTTTCTTCTTAGGTGGTTCTTCATGGGATTCGGCTGGAAGGGCATCATGAACAAATGCAGCTTATGGCAAGTCCAACGGATCAGGATTGGGATTCAGCACTGCCTGTGCTACGCTTCTGGCCAGGGCTGATGGATAGAACGATGCATACTGAGACAAAGGTATCCTTTGACTTTTAAAAACACAGGATCCGGCAATTTGCACATGTTCATGATCTCTACTACACAAGCGGCTGTCAAGTGCTTTGAACATGGATTCCGATGTTGTTTGAACACGTGTGTTCTTCTTGATCAACTCTCGGCTTTCTGGATGTCTCAGTTGGAACGCACACTGATCGAAAAACGCTGATCTGGAGCATCGGCAGATGTTCTGAAATTCCCTTTGTTCCCAAATGAGAGAAGGACCGGTATTCTCAACATTGACATGGCAGTGATCACCTTTAGACACTTGAATCTTGAAAAGCAGGTCACATAACCGCAAATGGGTCTTGGCCAACTGTCGGTCCTCTTGCGCTCAGCAAAAAAAAATCACCCCTCGCATCAGGTTAAATCGACTCCAGGGCCCCCAAGGGCGGCATTCTGGGGCAAGAAAAATATGTTCCGTGGATTCAACAAAAACACTTTACGGAGCAAGGTTAGTTGTCCCTCAAAAGTGCTAAGGTCTCCATCCTCTCTGGTGAATCTGACGACTTTCCCTCCCCTCTTGTTGATTTCTTGGGTGATCCTACTGTTCGGTTCAGTGTACACTTCCAACAAGTCAATTCTTCGGGTTCTTTGAGGCATATGATGAATGCAGTTCAAGAGCCATTTGAATTCATCTTCATTTTCCACTAGAAGTTCGTCATAGGCTGGCCCCTCAGATATTGATTTCATGCATGGGCTTTCAGAGCTCGACGTTCCAGGGCTTGGGCATACATGATGAAATCTTGCATCACGGCGTTGGCCGTGGCGGCCCTTGCAGAAATCCAGGTCACGTGGCTTGGAAATTGCTCGTACGCTTCGGCGAATCAGGATCCATTGTGGGTCTTTCCCCACGACACCCTCTTGTTGCTCCATGCCTCCAAGGCCTGAGCGGTCAGGGCAATCTGATTCTGCGAGGGGGCTGCTGTCTCCTCTGCGGCTGCTGGGATTCTTGCCGGAGAGCTCGTCATTGGTGGTGCTGACTTGGGCATCTTGGGACGTGGATTCGTCCTGGCATTGACATTGATCTCCATGTTCTGCTGTGGGATGACGCCCATCGCTCCCATCTCGGCTTCCTCCAGATCCCACGATTCGTCCGATAGGCCTCCAAGATCGAAACTTCTGTTGGACCCAGGGTTCTTGACCTTCCGGGGTGAACCTGCATCTGCATGACAAAGTTCGGCCTTGCAGCATCTTTGACGGTTGTTCGATCCTCCCCTTCTGGCTCTGCACCTCGTTCAACAAGTTGGACAGAACCTGAGCATGGTCCGTGGCAATCTCTTGATCCGGTGCTCGTACCTCCAGTTGGCTCATCAGGATGACAAGCAACAGGCGGAGTGACTCCATGATCGCCTCTGCGGTGGTCTTGATCATGCGCATGGCTTCCCCTTGGGTTGGCATGGTTAAGACCGGAGGGCAAAGTCAAACCTGGAGGCGGATAGAAACGTGGTGCTCGATTGGCTTCGGCTGTCACGCTGAACTGGTGATTGGCTTTCGCTGGCAGGCAGAGTTCGGACATGCTGATTAGATACAAGCCATTTTTACTTACTTTCTTCCAAATTCAACTCCCTATTGATCTTGGTCAAGACACAGTGGTTATTGGACAAATTGATTTGGGCTCCCAACATCTTCATGGTTTGAGTGGACAGCACAAATGGTGTGGCGGCAGGTACAACTTCTATTACTATCCATATCTTGTGTGTTGCAGTGAAAATGGGAACATGAACCTGCTTTGAACTGTATGTCACCTGATTGTTACCAAACCTGAATCCGACATGACTTGGCTTCCAGACCTGACTTCGGACAATGGGCGGCAAACTTTTCATGACGTGTGGCCAAACATCTGCTCCAACTACGGCAAGGCCAGCGCACTTGACTTTCTCCATGTCAAGGTCGCTATGGAGGCATTCCATATCCATGTTGTCGGGACTCGGCAGACTGGGTGATTTCCTGTGCGACAGGCGTTGTGCAAAAAACCTTTGAACCTTAGGTGCACAGGATTGTAGGCAAAAGGCTTCGTGGATCGGTGTGTCCACTTCAGGCTTCTCAGGCAGTTGTGCATAGGCCTCTTATTTATTCCCAGTTTATCCCATTTATTCCCACTTACCACTTCATTACCCCAGTTGACCCTGTCCTCCCATTGGGCTGCAAATTGCTGGATATCATCGTCATCCGCAATCTCTTCGAAGATCACCCGGGCATCATGTTCCTGGGAAGGTATCGCAAAAACGATGTTCATGGTGCATGGCAAGGTTGACATTGTCCTGGTTGTTGGTGGTCCCTCGATTGGGACACTCAGCCTTCCAGTGGCCACGTTCCCCGAACAGTTTACAGTTTGTTCGCGCGATACGTGCAAGGAGACCTCCCTTACCAGATCCTTTGCGAAAACCTTTGGAGAAAGAAGATCGTCCTTTCCCCTTGGATGGTGGCCAGAAGCCTCTTGATTTCTTCTTGTCGGCTTCATGGTATGAAACCAGGGCATGTTGGAGGTCTGGTACCTCCTGGAACAGCTCCTCTAAGTCTTTCTCGAAACTGACCATGTTGAGAGCATCGGAGTCCCCTTGTTGAGCCAATTGCTCAAGGGTTTCTGGGTCAATCTCGTCCTCCTCATAGACCACATTGTAGATTGGTGCCACGTTGGCATCCTGTTCAATCTCTGGCTCCACAAAGTTGGTCGGGTACACTTTCTTTTTGGGTTCACTTCCAGATGACAAGATGCTGGTGGCCAGGGTTCGCATGGCCTGCTCAATCTTGTCGGTCTTCATTGTCCCCGACGTCATTGTCAAAACACGCTTTCGGTCTTCTACTCCTAGGGCACTTTGACGTAGAAGCCAAAACGCATGAAGCTCTTTGACATCTACTTTTCCCAGCTCATCCATGGCGACCTGAAGTCTATTGACGTATCTGGTTGTCGATTCATCAGCCTTCTGCATCGTCTTGTAAAGGGCTTTCTCGAAAAGTTCATATGTTTTCATCTCAGCAGATTCTTCCCAGCTTGAAAAGGCTTTCAACAGGTTCTTCACTCCATTGGTCTTGCTGGTGAGTGAAGCAGCATCCAAGGCCTTGACTTGGCCCCATGCCGTGCACTTGCAGAGCATTGCTAACCTGGGTGCAAGCATTCCTTTGTCTTTGTCTGGCAGATTGCATCTATGAATCTATGAACTTCACTTTCTCCACATACTCGCAAACATTGTCAACAGCAGGATCGAAACTCGGAAGGAATGACCAGATGTTGTTCCCTTTCTCATCAGAGCTGCTAGACATGGCTGGATCAACAGGCTTTACACGGTGCCCCGTGAGCCCACAGGGCTCCGCTACCAATGTAGCTCTGGGATGAGTCTACAAAGGTAGGGACCCCGCTTCCCCCTATCTTGAAGGGATTCCAACAACAAGGGTAACCACGCCCCAAAAGGCTCAGCCGGCACCCTGTGCCTTAGATGGATGAACGTCCCACGTTGCACTTCTCGGATTTGTGCAGCGGCCACGCTGCTTGTTTTCCACGGCCTGCGTGACTTGAGCCAATCGGGCCCGGTCGGATGAAGTTGTCCACCGCACTGCTGGATACCTGCATGCCGCACATCCAAGGTTTCATTCGGTTTTCACACACACATATATATATATATGCCATATATATATATATATATATTTGCCATATATACTTCTAGGTAGTATGTCAGAAACTATCCCGGAATGGTGCGCCAGGGTGGGGATCACTCGGAGGAAGCAAATAGCGTGCTTTTGCTCCAAATTTTACATCATTTATATCCATTCAAAAAAAAACATGCCAAAAAAATAGCCCAATGTGCATCTGCTATTTGCCACATGATGGCCCAACATGTGCAAAACGCCGAAGGTCCAAAGTTAAGACATATCCAAACGTCTGAATTTGGAAAATGAACCTGTTCAGACCCTGTGACAAAACCTTCAAGGGTTGCCCAGTCTAGACCCCAAGTAGTTGAGGGTATGCTGTTACAACATGTTTGCAATTTGGGCTGCCCACATTATCCAAGTTGCCAAAGACATAGGCAAAGTCTTCCCATTCCATCCAGAACTTGCCATCAAAGGTCAACTCGTGTGCCTGAAAATCATGCAAGGAGCGAGAGGAGAGCGGCAAAAGTTCCCCGCCCCACTCTACAATTCACACCCCAAAACAGAGAAGCAAGACAAGTCAGCACATGGGCGTCTAGATCATTGAAAGGAAAGAGTGAAACCTGAGTGGCAAAGCAAAATCCCCATCCCATCACAATTTCTTCCAAGCTCGCCTTTAGTCCTTCTTGGATCTTCGGATTGGCTTCCCATTCATCAGAACGGTCGCTCCATGGGCCGCCCNCCCCATCCCATCACAATTTCTTCCAAGCTCGCCTTTAGTCCTTCTTGGATCTTCGGATTGGCTTCCCATTCATCAGAACGGTCGCTCCATGGGCCGCCCCACTCATCATGCCCCCAGGGGTTCCGCAATTGCACGAAGCGCATGCCCTCAACCTCCTTGGCCTGGAGAACCGAATACCTGAGATCCCACAAAAGACACCACGAAAGACAGAAACAACAACAGNCGCAATTGCACGAAGCGCATGCCCTCAACCTCCTTGGCCTGGAGAACCGAATACCTGAGATCCCACAAAAGACACCACGAAAGACAGAAACAACAACAGCATCGGCAGATTCTGACCCTGTTGGAGAAATACTCTCAAAGCGAGAGACCTCCAACGGTTTTGGGCTGGACCCCCCCAAACTTTGCGCAACACTCCACAGACATAGTTGGAACCCTGCCTTGGAACCTCGCAAACCTCGAAACCTGTCCGATTGAAACCCGAAACCCCCTGAGCATGAAAGTTCCACAGCGAACCCTCCGGAACCAGGTTCCCGAACTGGGCGAAATCTTCCAAATTTTTGGCAGAACAAGGTTTCAGGATGTTTCAGGAGCATGTTTCGCCAGCTTGACCCTTGAACCGGTGGTTTCAACATGTTTCAACCATGCTTTGCGGCCCCGCCCAGCTTTCTGCTCAGCTTCGACCCGCTCAAACTGACCCACACAGCAACCGAGTAACCAAACAGCTGTTATTGTTTTGGTGGTAGGTTACGTTCAGTTCGGTCTTGGATTCAGCGATTTCGTCTGGCCGTTTAGCCGTTTGAAGCAACTGCTGTCTGCGTAAAGAAAATGCACCCGCCAAGGCCCCCACGCATGCCCCGGCATGATGCCAGAAAGGCGGTCATCGCACACTTTGTTCATCTGCGAGCCCATAAGGAAGTTTGAAGTGTCATACTCCAGGAGCAATTGCCAAACTGNCATGATGCCAGAAAGGCGGTCATCGCACACTTTGTTCATCTGCGAGCCCATAAGGAAGTTTGAAGTGTCATACTCCAGGAGCAATTGCCAAACTGACACAGAAGGAAAGAATGAAAAGACAAGGCGACACAATGGTGACACGAGGTGACACATTGCTCGATACATTGCCATACATTGCCCACTTGCATAGCCCAGCTCAACACGTTCAAGAAGCATCAATAAACCATCCGCGTCTGGCAGAAACTACGCTATCATACGCTATCAAAAAAATTGTCTTTGAATCAGCCAAAGTGACATTCTTCGAGATCAATCGGCCCAGATGAAATTATCTCTTGCGCTGGAGTCTCCGGATCATCATCGATAAAACGTGGATTGTCAAGGATCTTGCCTGGCTGGGATCTCCAGGTTCCGAAACTTGTCAAATCCAAAATTTCAATAAATTTCAAGTGTTGAAGAATTTGTTCAGCAATATCTTCACTTTCAGCGCAACCAAGTTTCTTTCTTTTTTGATGATTCTCAGTGGCGTCTCTCTCGCCGCCGTCTTCTTTCCGCCTGGCAACTGGTGGCATTGGAGAAAAACGGACACCATGTCTGGTCGGAGTACCTTTGCCAAACTTATCACCCTACTTTTTTGAAGGTTTAGATGCCATGGCCCCGTTAACTTAATCCATACTAATCCTGATCACTTGTTATCATGACTGCACTGGCGATATCTGCCTTTGTAGTACCAGACAAAGCCCTCGTCTGGACCACTGCCCTCGATCTTTTTGAATCGGATGCAATTTCGTGCTCTCTCCACCTCTTGAAAGCGAGCACCTGCCGAGGAAGCACAGCTGTGAAGCTCTTGGCCAGTCGTTCTCTTCTCTGATGACTCGTTACTAGCTACTAGCACACATACGTATACCTTGAGAACCAAAACCCGCAGAAATCCCAGGCTGTAAAAAATACTTCAAATCCCGGGTATTTTTACCCATTCTGAAAGTACAGGTTAGGTACGGGTTAAGCATGGATCAAAAATCAATATCCGAGGTCTTCGGTCGAAAACCAAATACTTTTTACTTTCCCAACAGCGTTAGCTTCGGGTCTTCAGCCATATAGTAAAGGTCACGGAGCAGGTCGGAGCAGCCAAAATCCGGCTGCGCAAGGTTCCCAGAAACAGGTTCCCAAGCAAGGGCTCCCAGGAACAGATTCCCAAGCGGAACAGGTTCGCAAGTAAGGTTTCCAGGAACAGGTTTCCAAGCAAGGTTCCCAGGAACAGGTTTCCAAGCAAGGTTCCCATTAACAAGTTCCCAGGCAAGGTTCCAAGGAAGAGGTTCCCAAGCAAGGTTCCCAGGAACAGGTTCGCAGGCAAGGCTTCCAAGTAAGGGTTCCAGGAACAGGTTCCCAGAACACAGGTTCCAAAGCAAGGTTCCCAGGACACATTCCCAACCAACAAAGTTCTGAGCAAGGTCCGCACCAACCAGTTACAAGCAAGGTTTCCAGGAAAAGGTTCCCAAGTAAGGTTGCCAGGAACAGGTGTCCAAACAAGGCTTCCAGAACAGGTTCCCAAGCAACAAGGTTCCCAGAAACAAATTCCCAAGCAACAGGATTCGCAAGCAAGGTTCCCAGGATCAGGTTCCCAAGCAAGGGTTGCCAGGAACAGGTTCGCAAGCAAGGCTTCCACGTAAGGGTCCCAGGAACAGGTTCCCAGAACACAGGTTCCCAAGCAAGGGTTCCCAGGAACAAGTTCCAAACAAGGGTTGTATTCCGAAGCAAGGCTGACTTTCCCAAGCAAAGGTTCCGGGAAGAACAGGTTTCCAAGCAAGGGTTCCCAGGAACAAATTCCCAAGCGGAAAAAGGTTCACAAGGAAGGTTTCCAGGAACAGGTTTCCAAGCAAGGTTCCCAGGAACAGGTTTCCAAGCAAGGTTCCCATTAACAGGTTCCCAAGCGGAACAGGTTCACAAGCAAGGTTTCCAGGAACAGGTTTCCAAGCAAGGTTTCCAGGAACAGGTTTCCAGCAAGGTTCCCATTAACAGGTTCCCAAGCAAGGTTCCAAGGAAGAGGTTCCCATGCACGGTTCCCAGGAACAGGTTCGCAGGCGAGGCTCCCCAGCAAGGTTCCAGGAACAGGTTCCCAGAACACAGGTTCCCAAGCAAGGTTCCCAGAACACATTCCCAACCAACAAAGTTCTGAGCAAGGTTCGCACCAACCAGCTACAAGCAAGGTTTCCAGGACAAGGTTCCCAAGTAAGGTTGCCAGGAACAGGTGTCCAAACAAGGCTTCCAGAACAGGTTCCCAAGCAACAAGGTTCCCAGAAACAAATTCCCAAGCAACNAGGTTCCCAAGCAAGGGTTGCCAGGAACAGGTTCGCAAGCAAGGCTTCCAAGTAAGGGTCCCAGGAACAGGTTCCCAGAACACAGGTTCCCAAGCAAGGTTCCCAGAACACATTCCCAACCAACAAAGTTCTGAGCAAGGTCCGCACCAACCAGTTACAAGCAAGGTTTCCAGGAAAAGGTTCCATAGTAAGGTTGCCAGGAACAGGTGTCCAAACAAGGCTTCCAAAACAGGTTCCCAAGCAACAAGGTTCCCAGAAACAAATTCCCAAGCAACAGGATTCGCAAGCAAGGTTCCCAGGATCAGGTTCCCAAGCAAGGGTTGCCAGGAACAGGTTCGCAAGCAAGGCTTCCAAGTAAGGGTCCCAGGAACAGGTTCCCAGAACACAGGTTCCCAAGCAAGGGTTCCCAGGAACAGGTTCCAAACAAGGGTTGTATTCCGAAGCAAGGCTGACTTTCCCAACCAAAGGTTCCCGGAACAGGTTTCCAAGCAAGGGTTCCCAGGAACAAATTCCCAAGCGAAACAGGTTCACAAGTCAGGTTTCCAGGAACAGGTTTCCAAGCAAGGTTCCCAGAAACAAGATCCCAAGCAAGGGTTCCAAGAAACCAAGTAAAGGTTCCCAGGAACAGGTTCCAAAGCAAGTAGGAACAGGTGCCCAACCAAGGGCTCACAAAAACAGGTTTTCAAGCAAAGCTTCCCAAGCAAAGGTTGCGAGATCAGGTTCCCAAGCAAAGTTCCGAATAATGGGTTCCCAGCAAGGTTCCCAAGAACAGGCTCCCAAGCAATGTTCCCGAGCAAAGTTGCTATGTCGTAAGACGTTCCCAAGAACAGTTTCCCAAGCAAGGTTCTGCAAGATAGGTTCCCAGCGCAAGGTTCCACAGAACAGGCTTGCAAGCAAGGTTCCTGAGCAAGATTCCCAAGCAAGATTGCTAAGTTTAAAGAAGTTCCTAAGAACAGGCTCCTCGGCAAGGTTCCCAAGCAAGGTTCCTAAGCAAAGTTCCTAAGCGAGGTTCCCACGCAAGGATCCTAAGCAGTGTTTCTGAGGAAGTTCCCAAACAAATTTCCATTGCCAGGTTCCCTAGCAAGATTCTGATGAACAGGTTCTCAGGCAAGGTTCCCAAAAACAAGTTCCAGAGATCCAGAGCACAGGTCACCCCACAAGAACTTCCGCAGCAATGTTCCCAGGCAAGGCTCCCAAAAACAGGTTCCTAAGAATAGATTTCCAAGCAAGGTTCCGAAGAACAGATTTCCAAGCAAGGTTCCAGGTTCCCAAGCAAGATTCCTAAGCAAGGTTCCCAGGCAAGGTTCTGAGGAAGAGTTTCCCAAGCAAGGTTCCATGAACAAGTTTCAAGAAAGGTTCCAAAAAAACGCTTTCAAACATTAAGCGCGGGTTTCCAAAAACCTGTCTCGCAACAGTGGTTTGAAAGAAGAAGTGCGCAGGCAAAGTTCCCAAGCGGAGTTCTCAGGCAAAGGTTCCCAAGAACAGGTTGCCAAGCAAGATTACAACGATAAAAACAGATGCTGATCAAGCTTCCCAGGCAACGCTCCCAAGAACAAGTTCCTCTGAACACTTTTCCAGGAACAGGTTCCCAAGCAAGGTTTCAAAGAACTAGTTTCTCAGAACAGGTCCCCAAAAACAGGTTCCCAGTCAAGGTCTCCAAGAACAGGTTCCCAAGAATAATTAATTCTGAAGCAAGTTTCACACCAACAGGTTTGTAAAAACCAGTTTGCAAGCAACGCCGTCCGGGAAGATGTGCTGGGGCAAGGTTCCCAAGCAAGACTGATTATCAAGCAAGGTAACTACAGTACAAATAACAGGTTGCCAAAAGCGGTTGCGAGGTGTTGTTTCTGACAAACAAGTTCCCAAGCAAGTTCGCAAGAACAGGTTGGCAAGCAAGGTTCCAAAAAACGGTTACCAAGTAAGTTCGATGCAAAATGGGTTCTGAGCAAGGTTCTCAAAAACAGGATAGGTTCCGAAGCAAGGCTCCCAAGAACAGGTTCAAAAGCAAGGTTCCGAAGAACAGGTTTCTAAGCAAGGTTCCCAAGCAAGGCTTTTCAAGCAAAGGTGTCCAGGCAAGGTTCCCAAGCAAGGTTCTCAAGCAAGTGTTCAAGCAAGAGTCCTGAGCAGAGCAGGTTTCCAAAACAAAGTTTCGGCATTTACTTGTCTGTCTCCCGTCCCATGTTTTTCTATTCCCTAATTCACAACTTATTCTAGCTGTGAAAACATTGCCTTTTCACATGTACATGCAATCTGTGCGTTTCCTGTCCCATTATTTTTCGATTCCCTAATTCGCAACTTGTTCCAAAGTGTGTAAAGCCTTGTGTCTAATTCGCAACTTATGCCAAAATGCGAAAAGTTAAAAGGATTGTATTTTCACAGGTAGAAGCTGCGTGTGTCTCCCGTCCCATTTTTTCTATTCCCTATTTCGCAACTAATTCGTTTGACGTGGCCCTGCCCATGGATTTGCAACTTCAACAACATGAGATTGCTCCGAAAGAAAAGCAAACTTCTTTTACCTCTTCGGAAAGCAGCGCACCTCGCATTTTGGCATAAGTTGCGAATTAGGGAATAGAAAAAAGTGGAAAGGAGGCAAATGCCGCTTTTACCTGTGAAAACACAAGGCTTTACACACTTTGAAAAATAATGGGACAGGAAACGCACAGATTGCATGTACATGTGAAAAGGCAACGTTTTCACAGCTAGAATAAGTTGTGAATTAGGGAATAGAAAAACATGGGACGGGAGACAGACAAGTGGCATTTGCTTTTGAAAAGGTCATTTTCTGCGCAGCTTGGAGTACGATAAGATCAGCAGCATGCAGAGGGATGTTTCCACAATAGGGTTTGGATACCAAAAGATGTGGCAACGTCAGAGAGCGAGACAGTAGATGGACGAAATATTCAAACTCTGCAACACACACTATGTTGAACCCCCGCACCCCCAAATCTCAATGTTTCAGTGCGCCTGCTATCAAAAGTGATGTTGGGGGTTTGACTTCTTTCGTCCATTCGGGTTAACGCACTTCGGGTTACATTAACATTGAACTTTGGGGGCGAAGGGGTTGTATGGGATTCAAGGGGTTTGAATATTTCGTCCATCTACTGTAGTAAAAGCAGTGCTAAAAATAGGAGGAGGAGTAGTAGTAGTAGTCGTCGTCGTCGTAGCAGGAGCAGCAGCAGTAGTAGCACTAGTAGCACTAGTAGCACTGCAGTAGGAGCAGTAGGAGCAGTAGGAGCAGTAGGAGCAATAGGAGCAGTAGGAGCAGTAGGAGCAGTAGTAGTAGTAGTAGTAGTAGTAGTAGTAGTACTAGTAGTAGTAGTAGTAGTAGTAGTAGTAGTAGTAGTAGCAGTAGTAGTAGTAGTAGTAATAGTAGTAGTAGTAGTAATAGTAATAGTAATAGTAGTAGTAGTAGTAGTAGTAGTAGTAGTAGTAGTAGTCGTAGTAGTAGTCGTAGTAGTAGTCGTAGTAGTAGTAGCAGTAGTAGTAGTAGTAGGAGGAGTAGTAGTAGTAGTAGTGTAGGAGTAGTAGTAGTAGTGTAGGAGTAGTAGTAGTAGTAGTAGTAGTAGTAATAGTAGTGTAGGAGTAGTAGTAGTAGTAGTGTAGGAGTAGTAGTAGTAGTAGTAGTAGTAGTAGTAGTATGTAATAGTAGTAGTAGTAGTAGTAGTAGTAGTAGAAGTAGCAGCAGCAGCAGCAGCAGCAGTAGTAGTAGTAGTAGTAGTAGTAGTAGTAATACTAATAGTAATAGTAGTAGTAGCATTGGCGGTAGTAGCGGTAGTAGCGGCAACAATAGTAGCAACAGCAGCAATTTGGAAAAGTAATTTTCATAGAGCATTTGTGCGGTGGTTGCACCTCGTGCGCCCGGTCATTATAGAAAAAAAAGGCTATAATAATTTTTTTCGCTGTTAGGGGATGCTGTTTGGGATTATTTTCCGCGCTACCTCAGGTTCTTGTGTTGACCCGAGGAATTCTTGGGGTTTGGCTGGGCAGGTATATAGATTTAATTTCTTTTCGCGAAACTCTCGCTGAAAAAAAGAAGTATTTTCGCAAGAAATTGCGCAACTCCCACATTTTTCTTTCGCGCGGTTGTGGCTATCCACTTTTGTGCTGCTGAGACGCATTCAAGCAGCATGCAAGCCGCAGCTGTGTGAATGATCCGAGAGACAACCAGGGGTAGATGCAAGGCTGCAAGGCCATGTTGGGAAATGCCACCAGGGAACAACAGGGCTTCGTGTTTTCCACGTTCCCTTGAGGCAAAAGTGCTGTGTGGGCTATGGGCTTCCATGGGCACCTTCTCTTTCGCCACTGCTTTCGCGAAACTCTCGCGAAAAATCCTTTCCAAATCAAACAAAAAATCCACACCCTGAATCGTGTTGGGGGTTCAGCTCCACTTGGTTACAGTATAGTACTTGGGTCTATTCTATGCCTGTCATTGACAATTCAGAAGGTTCTCTCTTCACCTAAGCCACCTCATCAAAATAAACTTTCGCCATATCCTTCGCCAAATATGAATTTACTTTCGCGAGCTCCAGAAAAAAAAATCGCGGGGTCTTATCTTGTAAGACTGGCGGCCTTTGTAATTAACAATCCTTTCATGGACCTTTAGATCGACTTCTCAACCATTATTGAGTCTCACTACGAAGAGCTACTTCCCACCAACCATTCCAAGCTGAGTTCCCTCCCGGCCTTTCTGCAGCCTTCCGACCCGGCGGCTTTGACGCTTGTTCTCCTCGCGCACGTAGATGCCTTCCTCTGCAGTCACAACCTGAGCAGGAAAGGACTAAGAAATTGCAAACTAGTTTGAAGTTGTTGTTGGAATTGTAATAAGATGGAGATATAATCAATCAAGATGGGGATAAGAGGAATATTTTCTCGAGTTTGCCGTGCGCCACCAATCACTTCCATTTCTGTATCGGGCAGATGTTTCGCGAGCGCCTTGGCGCAGTCTGGAGTTGCCTTCGGAGAGCACGGACCCTTGTGTTTTTTTTGCGTGTGGGGGATGTTTTTTAAAAGGAGTGGTGGTGTCAAAAACCGCTCAACCATGTTCAACCGTTTGGTCTCTGTTTCGCGCAGCCAATACTTTGTCGGTCTACCTCGTTTGGCCCTCGTCCCAGGCATTCGGTCACGCAGCGCTGGGGAAAAACAAAATGGTGAAGAGGGTCCCCTGGCCGTGCGGTCAATGAAATACGAAACGACTAACTGCTTAAACAGTTGCAGAATGATTCTTTGTGAAGGTGCAACGGGTTTGCTTGCTCGTGCCCAAACTGTTTGGTTGGGAACACGGGGTACAATGAGCATCTAATATCATATGATGGGCATGTATTGGGCATGGAATGGGGGCATTTTGCGGATATAATGCAGGTATATGGCGATATTGTGATTCGGGTCTGGTCAATAGTGTCAATAGGGATTCCCATATCCGATGTTTTAAAACTTCCACTATATCGGGTAAAAAACAGATCATCAACCAACAGCAACTGTGAACACTGCGTGAAAAGCAACTGGTTTTCTCCACGAACCGAGCCGCCCAGATCATCGGAAAGCTGAATTGTCCCCAAATCTGCACAATGTCGCAGCAGCCAGTCATATGAGCCCAGGCGGTTGTGACCAGGCCGTTTGTCAACTTCGTGTAGGATCCACACCTCAGAGATACGACCGGAGACTTTTTTTTGGTAATCTCGAAACTTTGCTCGAAAAATTTTAGGATCTGTCCTGGCTCAATTTGCACAATTCAAACTAATCTGTGGTTATATAGTTGGTGTGGAGCTGCGACATGTAGTAGTGAGCTCGAAAAAAACGGGACATCGTCATTCATCAACCACGGGTACATGAAACGGAGATGCAACCCGGAACATTTACTTTTCCAAAGGTGGATGCTGTTTTTTTGAGTTCCCGCCGTTCTGAGGTAAACAAACCCCATGGGTTCGGTTCATCCATGAAAAGGCACAGTTTAGCGAAGGCCTTTTCAATCAGTGGCACCATGATCTTGTGGTCCACAACTTTGGAACTCAAGGATTGGATGTATGTTCGCTCCCATGGCATGGATGGAACGCGGTCGTCGATCGTGATCACCTTCCACTCCTGACGGGGGAAATGCGCAGGTCAAGTCATTTGCACAGATGATTCAATTTAATTGCAATTAATTGGCCAATAAGCTGGTCAGAAACCGAACAAACGGCTGGTATGAATGACGATATCGAAAGGTTTTGTTTAAAATTCAAAATACCCCTTGCTTTAGAGGTGGGTGAGTTCCCACCTAGGATTATTTTTCACAATTTAATCCAGGTAACTCCCACATTCACAACAACTGCATGTGGTCGCTGAAAAGGCTGGATACATTTCCAGCAAAGATATTATTCAAAACATTTCAAGACTAATTCAAAGATAGGGTGGGCGGGAGTTCTAGGGTACCTACGCCGGATTCAAAAACTATGGAAACAACAAATTACACCGGCAAGATACCCCACACAGTCTGTGGGGTAGGAGGTCAATGTAGGAGATACACGCAAAATTAGCTGCGGAACAGGAACAAATCAGGTTATATAGACGTTTTCAGAACTGCAGCAGCAAGAACTTGTTGTCACAAGAAGGGACGTTATGTCTACAGACCAGGGCCCCATACCAGGACCTCAAATGAGGGCATGTAACTTCTAAAGGATGTGGACACACTGTTTGGAGAATGTTTTTGAAAGGTCCACGGCCAGAAAATTGTAGATTTGCATGCTTGCGGCTGCAAAATTTCCCTGCAAGTGCCATGGGAAGAAATTAATTCAGGGGTCCCAGAGTACTGTAAAGCGCATTGCTGAAAATAGCAGGCCTGCTCTGACCTGAAAAAAAATCCGGTTTGAACCCTTTTTTTTGTTTTTTTTCCCCACCTGCCAGGTGAGGGTTACTAGATTTTATCACAGCTGCTGGGGGTGCGGCGGGGGGGTGGACCTCCCGCCGCCTCCTGCCAGCTTCAGCTCCCAGTGGGCACTGCCGGACCTCAACGGCGAGCTCCAGATCTAAGTGGGCAACGCCGGACCTCAATTGCGAGCTCCCGATCCCAGTGGGCAACGCCGGACCTCAACCGCAAGCCCCCGATTCCAGTGGGCAACGCCGGACCTCAACCGCGAGCTCCCGATCCCAGTNCCAGTGGGCAACGCCGGACCTCAACCGCAAGCCCCCGATTCCAGTGGGCAACGCCGGACCTCAACCGCGAGCTCCCGATCCCAGTGGGCAACGCCGGACATCAACCGCAAGGTCCAGATCCCAGTGGGCAGCGCCGGACCTCAACCGCAAGGTCCAGATCCCAGTGGGCAGCGCCGGACCTCAACCGAGATGTAGATGTCAGTGGGCAGTGCCGGACCTCAACCGCGAGACCTAGATCTCAGTGGGCAGTGCCGGACCTCAACCGCCAGATAGAATGCCAGAAAGAATGTCAGATAGAATGCCAGAGAGAATGCCAGATAGAATGCCAGATAGAATGCCAGATAGAATGCCAGATAGAATGGCAGATAGAATGCCAGAAAGAATGCCAGCTAGAATGCCAGAAAGAATGCCAGATAGAAGGTCCGATAGAATGCCAGAAAGAATGCCAGCTAGAATGTCAGAAAGAATGCCAGATAGAAGGTCCGATAGAATGCCAGATAGAATGCCAGAAGATGTCAGAAGGAATGTCAGTCAGATAGCAGCTAGAATGCCAGATAGAATGCCAGAAGATGCCAAAAGGAATGTCAGGCAGATAGCAGATAGAATGTGGAGTTGTAGAATGGAAGATAGTTGTGTTAAAGTTGTGATAAGTTTGACACATTTCATGTTGTGAAGTGTAGGCTTGAGGAAGGGTGATGGCATGCATGCGGCCACGGTTGCATGTTGGATGTCGGCTGGCTCAACAGTGATTGCGCAAGCGCGACTGTGGTTTCCCAAACGGGGTCGGTCTGGTTGATGTGGTGCAGCATGAGGACAGAGGCCGGCGGTTTGGGGTGGCAAGAATTGTATCATCATTGGAAAGAACATGTGTGCATCTGTGGAATGCAAGATGGCAAAATCGAAATGTGAGTGCGACATGGTGTCATGTTGGTTCAAAGAAGGTTTGTGAAGTGAACAGCATGAGCATGAGAAAATTGGAATGTCATGATGACATTATGTGGAGCAGTTGGATGTTGGCAATGTGTGTTGTTTTTCTTGCAGTCGAAATGATGAGGTCAAGTTAGGGTTATAAAGATGTTTTACATACATGTTTATATGTATAGATATAGAAAACTTTTGTGATTGTGTTTAAGTTCAACTGTTGATAACATTATACGGAGTGATGACATTATTGTTTACAACGCATTGTTTACAACGCTTACTGCACAGTGACTTCACTTGTTTGATAATTTCTTTGAACGATCCTTTGTTGTGTTTTCACATGTGAGCTGCCAGGTAGCAATGACGCAACGCTGAAACAATTTGGCTATCACGGAGTGAAAAAAAAGGGAGCGGCATGCGATCCGTTGTCTGGTGCAGTGACTTAAATGTGAATTTTGCTGGTGAATAGTTTCAACCTAAAATGTCAGTATATGTTTGTATATGCCATGGTGGGGATCACTCGAAGTAAAGTAATTTGGCTACATTTTTTTTCTTGAAAATGCGTTCCAATCCTACATATCCCCTACATATCCCTGAGTGACTACATCATCTTTCTGGTCCCCTGTGTGTGCCCAAAGGTGCACTGACCCCAATATTCCAGCAAATGACCACTAAACATGCTAAAGAAAAGACTGTAAATCGCCTTTAACGGGTCCAAGGCTAGCTCTGACCTGAAAACTGCAGATTTGAAGGCTCTCAGCGATATAGTTTCGGCTGAATAACTGTAGCCCAATCCATTGTTCCCTGAATGTCTGTCCATTCTTCTCGACTATTTTTGTAGTGCAACCTCCATTGTTTTCCTGTAACATGGGACAAATCCAAGCCGCTTGGTGGAAAACAGTTTTGAACTAACTATGTGAAAATAGCGTCGAACCAGGTCAAAGCCGGTCAAAGCATCACCAACCTCCAGTATATTGGAATGATGAAAACAAATACAATGAAAGCATTATAATTGCAAGATATTGCGAGGATCCCCAAGGTGACATTCTTTCTGGCATTCTATCTGGCATCTATTCTGATATTCTTCTGGCATCTCTTCTGGCATTCTTTCTGACATTCTTTCTGGCATCTATTCTGGCATTCTATTCTGGCATTCTATCTGGCATCTATTCTGACATCCGGCATAGCTCTGGCACTCGCAGTTGAGGTCCGGCAGTGCCCACTGAGATCTGGAGCTCGAAGTTGAGGAGGGAAGGGGAAAGGAGAGAAGGAGAGGAAAGGAGAAGGTAACTCTGATAAAACCTATAGAGGACCTCACCTGGCGGGTGGGGAATATTTCAGAGACTCAGTCGTACCCCGCGATCAATTACTTATTTTGCGCACAGGGCTCTGGGAAAAATGCACGAATGTGACCGAATGTACCAAATATGAAATTTGGATGGAAACATTTGACATGTATGTCTTCAAAAGCCAGACATAGCTGCCACCATGCGAATATCACAATTGCACAGCGTGAACTTCAAATGCGTTTGTTTGTCGGTTAGTTGACGGATGGCAGATTACTCCGCGAAACTTGGCAGGACCAGAGGTCCTGCAAGTTGCAATCGAAAAGCTTGATCTCGTATTTCCCATCCTCAGGAATCTCCTGCAGAGACAGCTTCGAAACTTGCGCAACTTTTGGTGGAAGACATCTGGACAATGTTCAGAAAATGGCTAGCACTGTACCCCCAACAATCCCAGTCATTTTTCTTCGGCTTGGCGTTTCCACCAGTTTAACAAGGTAGCCGGGCGATCTGGACATATTTGTCATTCAGGATAGCCAGTGGTTTTCCATGGTTTTCCGAGGTTCTGCTCCTGCGTCACAAAGAGATGATCTTTGAAGAAGTTGGGAAACTCAGCCACGCAAGCAATGGCGGCCAGCAGCCAGCAATTGCCTCAGCGCCGCCCACATTCACCTATATATGATCCCCGTTCATACTGCAACGGTGAATTTCCAATATGATATGAGACACGCCAGGCTCAGTTTTTCAAACAAAATGCGAAACTCACCCCTTGGGACTGGACTACCCACCATGCTGCCCAGTCCCCACATTAAAGCCAGACTCTGCCCTACACGCACGATGCTTGTGATGCATCTATATGGATAAGTTGTACATACCGACCTGGCTCTTTCAGCAGGGATTTCGGACCTTTTTTCTTTCGCCACCAGCCTTAGCTTAGGGGTCTCGGCCCAGATAGTGTCTCGGTGCGGCTTCCCGGTGCCGGTTCCGACGATGTTCGGGAAGTTCCGGGAAGTTTGTATTACAAGTATCCTTTTGGTGCAGTGTTTCTCGGGTTTGGTTTGCTCCTTTTTCTTGGATTCTGGATGTTCTGGAGTGGTGGTTCCGGAGGTTCCCGGCCTGGTGGTTCTGGGGGTGCTGGGGTTTGTCGTCCGTCACCAGCGTTGAAACTTGATAGGTTCAATGGGAGTAGCGGTGTCTGGTACTCCTGAAAGGGCCCTGGTCTCTCCATACTATGTGTTGAAAGTGTTGCTCCAACAAAATTAAAACTGAAGGGCCTCACAAATGTCCATCGAGGAATGTCATTTTGTTGTCGAATGCTCCATGGGTGAGACTTGAAGGGTGTCATAAGTGTCCTTGGGGTACCTGCCATTTTGGCATATTTGGCCACAAATAAAAAATGACTGGCTGCTGTCATGCTTGCCTACTACATCGGCTGTTGATGGATTCATGAGCTAGAGGAGAGAAAATAAGATCCAGACAAATTCAGATCCGAATCCATCAGAATGAAACCGTCCCAAAGATGTTTGAATCTGCTTTTGACTCCAAGAAAACGAATCAAACCCACGGTCCATGGGTCGACCTGCGGCCAGTCACCGACCATTCCTTGAAGAATATCGGCAGGCTCGGCATCGTCAAAAAGGATGGGCGTCGCAGTCTGTTCTGCGAGGCGGGCCCAATAAGCCTGACACTGGAAAGAGCGGCCAAAACTGCTACCTTTCTGAAATTCTATAAGGTTATCAAAATACATTCCATAAAGCAGTCTTGAAGCGTGGGCCAAACAAAAAGTCTTAGGAATACTTCACAAATTCAAGAACCTTGTACCCGTTCGTGTTCGGTTGGCAGTAGCAAGAGACCTTGGGGCCCATGCTCTCTTTGTTGGGCGGAAAGTCTGGATCCACGAAGCCCTCGGGAACATCCTCCTGCGAACCAGCAGAAAATATCTGGCTACCCAATGCTACCCACAAGATCCAGTGCTGAATCATCATTTTCCCTATTGAAATTGCCATAAGCTGCGGGTACATTGCACATTCACAATCAAGAAAACATCTTTGAAAACTTAAATGATTTCAATGACGACTGCCCTGTCGATGGGCTCTTAAAACCAATCTTCTCAGAAGTTTTAGCCAAAATTCTCCAACACTTATTGTTGGCTCAACAAAAGTTTGACTTGAATTGCACCCAGGCACAACTTTCTTGTACTTTGTCCTGGCGCTACCCTTTGAGACTTCGTAGCCACCGGCATCAAGCTGATGAGGAACCACTGCACGATACCTGGTGGTTTTGTCGTCGAGCCAAGGCGCCACTAAAGGTGAATAGCAGTCGGTAGGTGCACTTCGCAAGTACCGCTCTCGTTGCTCGTCGGTGTGGTCGATCCCAAGCGTCCAATACTTCTTCTCAGCATGGTAGTACAAATATCGCATGTCCCACCTGCGCAGGGTGGTCACCGATAGAATCAGAAAGGTGGCATGGGCGAATCGGCTCAAGTCACTTGAACAAGTCAAATTCAGATGAGTTTGGTAATGGTAATGTTTGGCAGTTTCGGTAGTGATGGCCAGCCTGTGGTACTCCATATCGCCCATTGATGCATCATAAGATTGATAGACGGGACGGCCGTTCTTCATCTCCCCGTTCTTTTTGAAGCACTCGCCCTCTAGCCTCTTGCTGCCAACCGCACCTGGCGCCTCAAACCAACAATGAGCGAGTTGCTCGTGGTTCATGATGATAGTGTCAGGTGCCAAAGCAACCAGCTCCTCAACTGTGAGCAATCTGCAAACCATCTGCGGCGACTTCATGAAGGCTCTGTCCTTTGGATCCCAAACTGACCATGTTTCGCCCGCCATATGAGGCCCTCGCGAGGTCTTCACAAAACAGGATACATGTGTGGGAGAGACTCGCCAGAAGATGGACCACCGCTTCTTCTCAGCATGATAGAACATACAGTAGTCGTTCTCGCGACAGTAGAAGGTAGGCCGATGGTTGTAAAATTTCCCGTCCTCTGCTTGGTCTTTGTGTTGGAAGCATCTCAGTTCCCAAGCTGAAAACTAAAAGGGCAAGTTATCACAAGAAGAAAAATGTGATTCACCATTTCACCATCCAAGAAATGTCCTCCCTTCTTTCAGGTGAAAACTGCCCTGTTTCAGGTCTCTACGGGGGATTCCCTGTCCTGCACATAGTCTCCGTTGAACTGCTCTCTTGGACAACCTTCCACGCGCAGTGTGACGTTGCCTTTGCTGCTGGTGATAATGTCGTTCTCGGTGAAGGCCCAATTCCTGAGCTGGTCGAATTTTGAGAAGCCATGTCGGCTCAGTACTTTGTGGCCGTAAACCCGCATGCATAGTGGTGAGCCGAGTGATGTACATGTATTACTATGTCCGATCTAATATAAAGATGTTATATATGAGTGTATGATGTATATGTACATCTTACATCCCAAAATAGTTTGATGTAGATTGTACAGTTTGAACCCAATAGTCAATAGTTCTTAATCAGTTTCGTTTTTCGACTGTTAACTTTGGCTTAGGCAATGTGTTCTCTGAGAGTCAGAAATTCTTTGACCGAAAGCTCTCCGTCGCCATTTTTGTCAGCAGCCGCAAGCAATTCATCCACGGATTCATTGTCCCAATCCTCCGGGTCCAAGGCTTTCAAGACCTCAGCGAAACCCAGGTGATCTCAGAAGATTGGGCTGGTCTCAGGATGGGCAACATCAGCACTATTACTGCATGGTCATTACGAATTTCTCTACCTTCCTTGGCCGTGCTACGATCCACCGATCCACCCCCCCTGCCCCGCTCCTCTCCCAACTCATCTCTGGAAATGGATCCAGATCCATCAGCATCGAACTTCTGAAAGGCCTCGAGCACCTTCTCATCGTATTGTCCTGCGACCTCCCTGTCGTTGTGATCTTTGAACTCCAATATCTTGTTGGAAACTTCCACCATCACTGCCACTCTCTGGGCTCTTCGGAAGGCAAAAATGTCTTGGGCCGCAGGTATCGCTGCGGGGCATAGGTCATGTTATACCAGGTCACAATGGAAACGTCTTCAAGTCACCTGGTAGTTTGCCAAAGAACCCGCACAGGATAAGGATGGGTAAGTTATAATTCACTGGAAAGAATTTATATAACTACCTATAGACCCTCCAGGGAAGTACCCATAAAGAGTGAAGCTTTAATTTACCCCGTGATTTTGGTACCCTTACCATCATGTTGATGTTGCTTCTCGTTGTTTGAGCAATTGACCAATGGAGGTCTCCCAGCACAGTCTTCAGAGTGCCTTGATCGCAGTAGCGCCGTCGTTTCGAGGCGACCAACCTGGGGACAAAGAAGAAGAAAGGGCCAGGAGGTTGGGATAGAGGGACGAATCGCTGAATTTTGAGGACATCATTCTCAGTCTCAGTTGTTCTTGCTGATTTGGAAGTTTTCGACATTGTGGAGACGGGTTCTTGCGTTGTGAACTAGTCCAATTTTCCTAAATGTGAGAGAGATTCAGTTTCCAATGCAGTGCCAATTTAGGTACGAACACCTGATTGTTCAGCTGAGAAACCTCATCTCCTGGGCAAAAACCTCCAGTTTTGCACCTTTCTGGAAAGATCGGTTTTTGGGTCACCTGTCTATAGGTTTTCTCTCGACCATTTATGATTTATGATGATTTATGATCCTTTCTGTCCACACAGCAACATCCATCTTTTGGCTGCCGACATCTTCGCCTCTATATCTTTGCCAGACATCTTGCCATGCCCTGGCAAAGCAAAGAGTTTCACTGCCCAATATCTGAAATCGACTTCCAGGAAAACCGATGTAGCTATGTGGATTTGCCTCCAAATGTGTCAAAATCAAATACCTGCAAAATTGCATGTCCTTGACAATTAAATCATCTATTTGGAGGTCCCACTAAGATTCACACCTTGGAGCAAGGGATGCCCTGTCGGCTAGAAATCACTGTCAACTGGTGGACGCTGGTCGCCTGGTATGGGCCAATAACCCACAGTATTTTGAGTTGCTTATGTTCATAGATTGCCATTGTGCTATGTTTGTCGTTGCTGCATTTAGTCCCGAATGGTGGGCTGATCCAGAAGATACCGCGCGATTTTGGGTCAAGGCGAATTCACATCGCAGAAAGTCACAGCGGTCCACATGGGAGTCCACATCTTCACAGCTCTGGGATGCTCTGGGTGCTATTTCTCCATTGATCATTGAAGTCCCAGCATCTCTCCGTGTCACCAAAAACATGCAGGATGAACCGTGGGCCATGGCGATGTCAGGGAATGTGAGAGACCGATGGCCTCGGAGCCGTTAAATATCTCAAAAATCTCAGCAGACGGCCACATCTAAGCCACCCGAGACCTGTAGTATGCCCAGAAAATCAAATCATCAGATGTCATGCAGCTTTGGGAACCTCGAGTGCATGGGAACCCCCTGGTGTAGATGGTGGAGAGCGATGTGGTGTGGAAGGATTGGTCAGTTGAGTCGGAGGGATCGGTCGAGTGGCAGGGATGGATTGTGACGGAATGAAGCACTGCGTTGGCAAGCATGGTGCAGGCGGAAATGGATGTTTTTTGGCACGCCAAGATCAACTTGAAGCAGAAAGAAGTCCCAGTTTCAACGTCAGAATGACTGGACATGCAGAAACAAAGCGCCACAGCCCAGAAGGCTTAGCCATACGACTCCCAAGTGGAGGGCCTTTCAGATAGCCACCTTAGTTTGCGGTAATTTCTCCAACTTCATCCCATCATTTCCCAAGGGCGTCGAAGTGAACCAAGAATGACCTTTAGACATCAAGCTCAGGTCCCAGGCTGCGGTTGCACGCCTCGGAAGTGGCTGTATCATTGGCAATGATCAGTTTTCCGAACTCAAATAAATCCCCTCTGCACGCATCTTTCCTGTGAAAGCCCCAACCGTCACAACTTGTCAACGAAGGGATGGCTTTGGGTCAAGATTTTGACACCCACACGATTTATTTGTGGATTCCACACCCAAAATCGCCGGCTCTTTGTTGTCCCAACTGGGTACACCAAGCCATCGGCTGAGCATCGGCATAGCTACGGCCGTCAAAGGCACAAGGTGGTGCTGGGGCAGCACCTGTCCACAATGCTGCTGCAGGCTGAACCACTGAACCCCCTGAAGGTCTTCCGATGTTGAGGGAAACAACAAATGGCTGGCCATTTCAGGACAAAATAAAACACATCCAATTTCAGTGATAAAGCCGATAAAGCCGTCCAATTTGGTGATCAATGGTTTTCAGTCACGCAGTTTGCTTTTCTATCCCACCACCCCAGAGCCTTGCACTGAAAGCGCCCGGAGCAAAATTTGCCGAGTTTCAAGGCTGTCAGAAGGAGTTGTTCACTGAGCAAAAGGTGCAGCAGGTCACGCACACCGGTCTTCACAGCTGAGCACGGTCCACACCCAAAGGCAGCTTCAAGGGCAGCTGTCCCAAACAAAAGATGGACATACTCATCTCTGGGACACATGCTGGATCTCTTTGAATAAAGCGTGCAGGTGTGCAAAGTAAAGTCTCTAAAGCATCGGTTGTCTTGAAGGAAAGTCACTCTTCAAATGAGGGGCACCCTTGAAGTTTGACCTCGCTTCACAAGCAGCGCTTGTCGTGTTGGGTTTCACAGGGGGGACTCGCCTCTCAGGTGCTTCCTCAAGGGAGACAGCAACCATCCTCAGCATCGTATCACATGTCACAGGTGAAACTCTTCGAAAATCACATGTCCAGCAGAAATCTTGGGACTGGCCATGATTTTCCATGTGGAGTGACATCTTTTCAGAGTTTTAATGACCACTCAACAGGAAAAAAGCACCAGGTTAGGTCTCAGCAGCTTCGTCCCAGTGGTCGAAGAACTCCTTGCGACCACACCATCTATGTATATCTATATATAATGTATATATATATATTGATATATATTAATATATATATATATTAATATATATATATATTGATATATATATATATATTAATATATATCAATATATATATATATATGTATTAATATATATCAATATATATATATATATAAATATATATATATATACGTATATAATATATATGTATATATTAATATATGTATATTAATATATGTATATGTGTGTGTAGGTTGACGTATTTGTCATCGCCCATCTTTTCTATTTCAGTATATCAATTTGTCACTTCTACCTCACAATTCCCATTTGTCTAGTGGCTGGCCATTCCCTCCTACAAGTGACAAGGACTTGTATGGATTATCTCAAACTGAGAACCACAGAATCACATGCTTGAATATCTTCTTAATTCAGAAAGGCCATATCTTGGTGAGGTACCAAAGCCACAAATCAGATTGGTTGTATCAATTTGTATCCCATAGGTCCCATATTTGATGGGATGTTGGTTGGTTCAATGCCCATCATGTGGTAGACCCAATAGCAAATCATCCGCAAGTCATCCCCATTTCTATGGCTGGGATTCGTATCATCCCCAAGTTTGTAAACGGTTTATGGCATTGGGTTGCCCACATTGATCTTATCCCATGCATGTGCTCCAGCTTCCAAACCCCCCAGGCGCCAGGGCTGGCCAGTGTCCAATGTGATGGGCCTGTTGGGATCATGCGGATGATGCAATGGGCCCTGAATGGACCGGTTGAAAGATGAGGGGTTAACCCACAAAATTGGTGAAAAATCATAGCGTCTTCGCTGATGAAGACTGAAATGGATTTAAGCATTTATCCGACATGGTTATCAAACATGGCCAACTGGGAAGTGACCATTTGGTGGGAAAACATCCGGAAGTGGCAACAGACGATTGATTTTCCACTGCCACTTTTGAATGCCAGAGGGTATATGCTCTGGTCATCCATCATGGCTATGGAAAATGACCACATTCAATAGGACAATCATCAACAAACAGGTGATTTTCAGTTGCCATGTTTGACTTTTAGAGGGTACCCTATGATCTGCCTCTATCTACGCCACCTTCTCGGAGCCTCACTCCTGTTGCGGGTCAGTTCATTCTCCAGAACAAAACAGGGTATGACAAGACCCGCGCCGCAAATAAACACCATGAACCATCAACCGACAGTCATTGATCAATAAAAAATCCCCAGATGTTCCATAAGCAAAAACAGTTGCAACCCAAAACAACCTCTATGATGGTTGACCTCCTGTGGATGATTCCGTCACAATGGGCCAGTACCAATCCCCATATGGTCGCGGGGATTGGAAGGGACCCTAAAATGTCATAGTCGAAGACGAACATTTGCCAAAATCTATGGTTGCCGGCTATGTATGTATATATAAATAAGCATATCTAGGGTCCAGTTAAGAGTCCTCTACAGGGTTTCTCCAGCAATTGATTCAACCTAAAAGTGGGTTCAGACCTTTAGGTTTCGGGGTTCAGTGGTTGGGGGGTTAGGGGGGTGGGAGGTTTAGAGTTGGACATCGGGGTGGGAGGTGTTTAGGGTTGGGGTTGTAGGTACAAACCAGTGAATCTGTGCTGTTGCGAAAGGAATATTGTACTAAAAACAAAGGGAAATACCCTTTAAAGGGCACCTTGTTTTTTTGACACCCCACCTTGTTTTTTTGACCCCCCCCTTGTTTTTCTGACCCCCCACCTTGTTTTTTTGACCCCCCACCTTGTTTTTTTGACCCCCCACCTTGTTTTCCTACCCCCCTGCCTTGCTTTTTTGTTTCATTTAGGGTTTCTTTAGGGTTTCTTTAGGGTTTCATTTAGGGCTTCATTTAGAGTTTCTTTAGGGTTTTCTTTAGGGTTTCATGTAGGGTTTCTGTAGGGTTTCTTTCTTTTAGGGTTTCTTTTGGGTTTTCTTTAAGGTTTTCTTTAGGGTTTCTTTCGGG
>BGPT01003735.1:0-13684 GCA_003297045.1 Symbiodinium sp. clade C Y103
CACGGCGAGAAACACAAAAATGCTGTAAAAACCAATGCAAAACGACCAAAAATCAGCAAAAATGCCACGGCCATCTGTGGGCGGTGGTCCAACTACCACTAACACATGTTAACACCACTTTTTTGATGAACCACTACGGGTCCCACTACGGGTCTCCATGCTTCAGCCCATCGCCGCCATGACGTCTGCGCCCCTTGCCTCGGCCGCCAGGAACTTGATCTTGGCATCGGCATCGTCGGGCTTCACCAAACCGGTGGGGTGCACCTGGACCCACTCCAGGTCGATGCTCTTGGCGCCAATGGCCTGTCTGACAGCGGTGGGGTTGATGGTTGATGATGGTTGATGGTGGTTGATGGTGGTTGATGGTGGTTGATGGTGATGTCAGAAAAGCGGATGCAAAGACGATCCCAACTCTATGATGTGATATGATGTACATACAGAAACAAAGTATACTTGCTGCTAGTGCAATCCCCCTCAAAAAAAAACAACCAACAGGGTTCTTGGAAACTGCTCACCATGGTGTGGGACAGCCACAAATCATCAAAGCTCAAATCAGCACCTCGCCCATCTTGATCCCATCGCCGGTGCAGTGCTCACCGTTGGTGGTGGGAAGATGCAGCAGGTCAGGTCTGTACTGTGCCAACAACGAATTGCTGGACGAGAGCTGTTCAACGTTCTGAAAGTTGCTACAGACAACACAGGATACAAAATGATACAAATATGAAAACCTTGATGCAGAGAATCAAAGTGCAAACCGCTCCGGCTGTGGTGTTGAACAGTGCAACCTTGAGTCATTGACCCAGAAACACCTCCTGTTGCCGTGCTATCTGCATCCTGAACTTTTGTGCTTTTGCTGATGTCAAGCTCGCATTGCTTGGCGGCTTAACAATGTATCAAATAAGGGACCAAACACGAAACCAAATGCTCCAATCCTGCCTGAAGCCAAAATGACAGGTCCAAACTCTTTGAAATTCTGTCCGCCCTTCTCGTAAACGCATCCCACACACACATTTCCTTCTGTGACCTTGCCGGGCGCTGGAATGGAGGTAGCACTCAAGGCTGAACTTGACCGAAATTTGCATCGGAAATGCCAGTCCTTTCCTTCTATGTTTTGTGTGATGAATAGGCCACAGGCGTATTTTTGCTCCCCATCCCTGTTTTGCCCGGAAACGCTCTGACTGCCAAGTATCCAATTGGAAGACCTTGGCCTTCGTAATGATCTTGGCTAGGTTAGTCTTTTCAGCCACCTACCGATCAATTCCAACCATGGCAAACGAATCAAACGAAACACGGCTTCTGCCCTAAAACCCAGGATCTATCAGGATGCGGCATACCCCAAACTGGTCTTTCAATTGGGTATTTAGTGACTTAGTGGACGATTTTACATGATTCCCCAGTATCTAGCCATTTCAACAAGCAATATGATGATAAACATGGCATTCTGGGGTGCCTAATCTTGAGACAACAACAGCTGCCGAAACCGCCTTTTCCAACATTTGGATCAGGGCGTAGGTGATGGTCATACCAGGAAATCGCTCCTGCCCGTTCGCCGCTCCATGGATGAATAGGTTACATGGGATCCACTTGCTCAAGCTGCCCCAAAAGTGTTTGGTTTCCTGCTCATATCCACGAGACTGCCCAGAAACTGTACGACGGTAAAATATGCAGGCAGGGAAACCCCATGAGTTTTCCAGAAAATTGGAGAAAATCTGCTGGAAAACCCATGAAACCCCCATATCCCATGCGGAAAAACACCATGGCTCCCAGAAATTCAACCCCAGTCCTTGCCACGATGGGTACGAGGCTGAGAGTGGCCACCCAGGCGGGCCACCAGGGACAAGTCCAAGTTGAATTTCTCAACCAACCAATCCTGGAGATCAAATAAGATCAGACATGTCAATGGGTTGATTGAGTGTGGATTTCTTTACAGTTGAAACCATGCTTTTAGCCCACTGATTTACCCTTCCAAACCATTTTGGACTTGTAAGGTGAACTATATTTTTCGGGAAACCATTGGTTTTATTGCCTTTCCAAATTTGGTGGATGTCTGCAAATTTTCCATTGAACCAATTCTGGGAGAAGTGGGAACCCGTAAATTGGTTCCTTAAACAAATTTCTGCTTAAAAGAAACAAACATGTTTCATATATTTGCAGTATGTTTTGGCCGGTGCGGGGTTCGAGTTGCTACTCTCTAATATCGAATCGTTGAAATGTGGGCCACATTATTTCAAAGTCATCATAATTTCCGCCCCAGCTTCCACATCTGCTGCACTGTTGTCGCAGAGCAGCCTCGGAAGTTGTCGCGAATCTATCCATGATCCATCCATCCCTGACCTAATTAATGCCCTGGCAGAATCCCCAACAAAAGGATAATTGTAATGATGCTGGTTGATTGAGTTTCACTACAGTAACCACGTGGAAGCCTTTTATGGAAAAGCCACCACACAGCTGTTTGCCAACTTGCGACTTGGCCAGTTCGGGCTTCTTGGCACCACCCTTAAGGGTGTCCTGGCGGGCTATCACTTGAAAGCGAATCATGATGTCCAAGACACTCAACTCTGCTCTTCCCAAGTTGCTGATTTCCTGGGTGAAGATGTCTGCGTTGTCAGGGATGCCTTTGGCCTTCTGGGTCTTCGTGCCTGAAACGTGCAGACATTGCTGTGACAGTTCTGTCCATGAAGGTCATTGTGAAGCTGTGAAGGCGTCTGGTTCAAAGGAATCTGCATGATCAAGACACCAGCCTGCTCCGTTGATTCCTGAGGTAGCTTTGGTGCTGTTGCCACCGCAAAAGGAAGACTTATCCAAAAGCACCACACGGCCACCATTCTCCACAACGGTATTCGCAGCAGACATACCTGCGCTGCCAAGACGTAGGGACGGTCAACAGAACTCGTCCATTTTGGCAACTGAAATTCTGACACCTCTAGAACATCTTAGTGCCTGTAGCCTTCCAAGAAAAAGCAAGGTCATGCAACCAAGCATCTGCTTAGCCTCTCTTCCAACCCAAATCATGCAAACCATCCCCACAAATCATCCCAACCAGACATTGATTGTGGATATTTTGGTCAAATTCATCAACTCCCAGAAGAAAGACATGAGATTTTGACCTGAAATCAGTCAAAAGTCAAAATCATCGACTCAAAAAAAGTGGCGAGTCCAACTGCATCCCAGTTGAAAAATCTCCAAACTCAGCGACGGTTGGAACCCCGCGCCTCCCAGGCCACCGCCCACCACGATGGCCTGGTTGCATGGGAAACTGGACGCCATGGCGACCTGGCGCCACGGTGGACGGAGGATTTTGGTTGGGAAAATCCCTAGAATTAATTATACTTTTTTATATTATATATATATATATTATATATAAATATAATATATATATATACATATATAAAGGGTTTCCCTGTCAACATGGTGTTGTGACCATCAATTGTGGTATCCCCATTTTCAGAGGCTCCCCAGTTTCAAACATGCAGCTTTTAGATGATTTCCCGAGAGGGTGGATACCCCCTGGCTCCCACATTTTACAAACCCGGAGGGCCGAACCTTCCAGAATCCGGTCCTTGCCAAAATCGGGCTTGAGAAACGCTGGGCCAGCAGATAGGTTCACAGCTGTCTGGGATTGAGAAAACAGTGCAGAGTGGTGTGACATTCAACCCTGCTCAAGAGCAACTGTGTACTGCGTCAATGGCTCATGTCGTTCAACGCCAAAATACCCTGAAACATCAGGCAAAGCACTGGTTCCAAGCACAAAACAGTCGATTCTGAAGCTTAGCCCGGCATATCAGCGGCATTTTTTCAACGATGATGCCCCTAGTTGCAATGACATCCTCTATTGGGTGCTTCACGACGTGTGATGAATGCTATTGCTGTGCTGGAGCGGAACGGAACGCACTTCAGGGAGTGGCAGGCTCCTTGCTAAGGCTTCCGCTAGACATGGTGAAGAGGTGGCAATACAGCGGGAAGCTCATATACACCATGGCAATGAACATGGTGAAGATGTAGCCCATATGGGTGGCCTTGCTGTGGTACTTCTTGGGGATTTCCAAAGCTGGTGCTGGCACGACCTTCTGCCATCCCAAGCACATGTGGGTGCTGAAAATAATAACGGCCATGACGTAGAAGAGACACCAGCCAAGAGACTGGAAGACTTGGAACTCCATTCTGTAGATGTCGCGCACAGCGACGGTCTCGCAGCCAGGATCATCAACCCAGAAAAGGTTCAATCGCAACTGGAGGAGGGTCTTCAAGTTCAGCAGGTAAGGAGGTGGGCACAAAGTCCAGGGCTCCGTGGCACCGAAGCGGAACTGATACAGGTGGATCATCATGAAAGTCAGCAAGGTGACCCCAGAAATCGCCAAGTTCATCTTGCCAGAGTTCAGAGCGTAGTTCACGCTGATGTCCCATGTCCTTTTAATGGCAACCACCACATGCAACAAAGCTGCCAACAAAATGTATTCCTCCACAATGTTGGCTTGGAAACCGAATCCAGTCCAGTACAGCCTCACGTAGAAGTATCCGTAGCCGTTGAAGTCATCCGGTCCCAGGAAAACATGCAAGTTGCCAACTGCGTGGATGATGATGAAGACGAAGAGGAACATGGCCGAGCGAGTCAGTCCAACACGGTCACTGGTGAAGGACACGTTCTTCTGGGGGTAAATTGTGAAGAGGATCTCCTTCAAAAAGCCCAGGACCATGTAGAAAAGTGCACCCCACCAGCCTGGGATCTTGCCCTCTCCCTTCATCCGCGCCTCGCGATTCTTTTCTGAGCGAGACCAGTTCTTTTCCTGCGCCGACACTATATACCAAAAAAAAACAAACGTCCCGCGACTTCCTTCTTGCCCGTCATGCAGAAGTCATATTCCCTCACAAAAATTAGGAACGAATCATGATCAAATCAAATCATAATCAATCATCTTGAACCGTAGCACACTGGGGATTTCCCCAGCAACCATGGGTTTCGGCCAATTGTTTGTATTCATACATTCTATTTTTTTCAAAGGTGATATTATTTTGAAAATGGTACTTATCCAATAGTAGATACATATACAAATTGTAAAGAAATAGAGGACATCAACATATGTTATACTATATATATATATAACTGTAATAAATATGCATTAATCATATATATCATATATATATATGTAGGTGCTTCCCAAAATCGGAGTACCCCCAAACCATTGGTTTCCCTATTCAAGATCCCCACATTTTGGGGTCCCCTTTATTGAACCCCCCCGATCTCCTCGTGTCCCTTGTTCAAGAGCGGCTGTGCCGCGCTGGCCGCTGGCGCAGCAGCCACAGCGGCCGGGGCGGGAGCAGCTGCAGCTCCACCGCTGCCCAGCTTTCCCACGATGGACTCGGGAGCATATTTGCTGATCACATCAGGTGGATGGATCCTTAGTCAGATTCATGGCTGATGTATGGCCAATGAATGATGTATGGATGATGAACCGATGATGAATGGCTGATGAATGGCTGATGAATGGAAGCTGAGTAATCCCAAAACCCCCTAGTTTTTGTTAGTCCCCATAATATCAAAAACTAGGGTCCATTCCCAAGTTTGTTTTTTGGGCGCCTTTCCCTTGTGCCGATTGAAAAGGAATAGGAGACCAGCATATCCAAAAATGTGATTCAGCCCCCTAATAATGTAAACTCGTTGACCTTGGGGTGCTTTTATGGGGGTCCGCCTATATTTTCTTTTATTTAGAGTCGATTTGATTATTAGGGGAAAGCTTCGAAATCCACTTTTTGTTAATATCTTTATGTATCTATGTAGATTAAACAAGAAGTTTGATCGACTTCGAAATCGAGAATTTATGTGTTTTTTAATAGTATATAAGGTGTCCATTGACATAAAAAAAAATCTGGAGAATGACTGCACATCGACCCAATGTGCAGCGAAGCGGCATGTTGAACTCCTCAGTGGCATCCTTGCCAGCGAAGGTGATGATTGCCAATTCGCCACCTGCCATCATTGAAAATTCAGCTTGCCCACTCATGCTGGTCAGTGTCCAGACATTTCATAATTAAGCCCAACTACCTCTTGCTGTGAGGATGAAAATTGCAGATGGACTTGGAAGTCCTCCATTTTACTCATGACAAGACAAAAAAAAAACGCAGAACCTCCTGAGATTAACTATCATCTGGTTGGGAAACTCAAAATCTAGTTCCAACTGGCTCCCCATTTTTATCGGGACTATGGATACCCATCTACCCATAGCATCCATAGCTCAGCCGCTCCCTTGCCTGGGTGCTCAGACAGAAACGAAGTCACGTCCAAAACTTGGCCTTCGACCACGACCTCTGCGGACGCTCCAGCGAGCTAAGAAACTCCCTGGGTGAAAGGAAAATCCTCTGGGGAAATCCACGGATGTGACCATTCAATATGCTGATGTCCGAAAAATAATGTTCCCCTCCAACTCTGGGATGACAACGTACGAACCTACCGACCTACTATGACTCCTACCATAACCTCCGACTGTGTGAACTCAACTCAAAGTCTTGGAGACAAGCAATGCTTCGCGCTCTTGAAAGGGAGGTACCGTCTCCGGGACACCACCATGCACTGAGCCATGAAAAATCCCATTCCATGACGTTGGTTCTGATTGGACAATAGGTATCCCGTTACTTATGGTTTTTCTGTACGGCTTACAATTTTATAATCCACAACAACCATCAATACTCCAGGTACCATCACCCCCAACGCAAGTCGTTGGCCAAAGCACCCAGCAATCGCTCTTGGTGTTGTGCTTCGCCACCTCTGCCAAAGTGTATGCCGACATCACGAAACCTCGCATTTCGCAAGGCAAACGTGTCCGTCCAAACGCTCTGTTGATGGGAAAAATATGGGAAAATGGGGTACAAGGGGAGGCCCCCTAGATAGCTAAGTTGACTTCTAACTTGGTTAACTGGGGTTTATAGGGAATACACAAGTAACTATATGTAACTATAATGGGTTTATAAAGCAACAAAAACAGGACTGGGGTGCCTCACCTTGTGTCAGAAATGAGGTATTATATATTATATCGAATTATACCAATGACCCAAGAAAGGGCTGATCCCATCTCCTTCTTTTTGGCTTGATACCCCAGAAATCCCTGTAGTATCCATGATTGGGTTCTTTGCTGGTGCTTAACATGATCTAGGGATGGGATTCTGCTGTTCTTAACCCAGGAGGATCTGCCTGGAGGTTTGAGCCCACCGATCTTCAAAAAAGGAGGCTTCTCTGATGGAGCCAAACTGCGACAGGATTGCAGTTTCACAAAATCACCTTGGAGTTGCCGAAAATTGCATTGTCGAAAATTGTGAGCTTTGAAGGTTGCCATCTTGAAATTCACAGGCCTCATCGGCCTCATCTCATCTCGATATTTGATGTTAGTATGAATGAATGAACAATCATGAACATCTTGATATTGAGTTCTACTAGACCTAGTATAACTTTAGGATCTATAAAGTGCATTAAAGTGCTCACTTCTGAGATGCCTGACTCTTCGGATAGAGGAATGCGATGTTGCACCACAGAAATGGAACACCTCCTATCCTGAATTTCTTTCAAGTCCTTAAGCCTCATCCAAGTGCCACTTTCGGGCCCAGAGCATAAGTGATCCGCTGATTTTTTACAACTGCGGCTGCAACATGCAGACGGTCTGCCACAGTCAAGCTCGCTGCTTGGCGGCCTTCTTTCGGCAACCTCCACACGTTGCGCCGCGCGAAGATGTGGCAAGAGTGAACTATCACAGGCTTCTCACAGTCAATTCGTGAGAACCCTGCGCATCTAACAAAGAGCTGTTTGAAACGAAACTTCAGGGTGTGGCCGGCTCACTACTCATGCTTCCGCTTGACATGGTGAAGAGGTGGCAATAGAAGACGAAGCTCACGTACACCATGGCGATGAAGATGGTGAAGATGTAGCCCATGTGGGTGGCCTTGCTGTGGTACTTCTTGGGAATTTCCAAAGCTGGTGCTGGCACCACCTTCTGCCATCCCAAGCACATGTGCGTGCTGAAGATGATGACAGCTGCCAAGTAAAAGAGACACCAGCCAAGAGACTGGAAGACTTCGAACTCCATCTTGTAGATGTCACGGACGTACACGGCCTCGCAGCCAGGATCATCCACCCAGAAAAGGTTCAATCGCAACTGGAGGAGGGTCTTCAAGTTCAGCAGGTAAGGAGGTGGGCACAGCTTGAAAGGCTCAGTGGCGCCGAAGCGGAACCTTAACAAGTCCAAAAGCGGAGAGTAAATGTACATGAATGAATGTTGATTGATTGATAACTGATAACAGTACATCACGTACCTGTGATGTGATCGATTCTGATTTGTTTTTTGTCAAGGAGCTGGTACAGGTGGATCATCATGAAGGTCAACAAGGTGATGCCTGAAAATGCCAGATTCAACTTGCCGGAAGCCACTGAGTAGCTCATGCTAATGTCCCAGGTTCGCTTCAGAGCAACAACCACGTGCAACACTGCGGCCAACAAAATGTATTCCTCCACAATGTTGGCGTTGAGACCAAATCCAGTCCAGTACAGCCTCACGTAGAAGTATCCGTAACCGTTGAAGTCATCCGGTCCCAGGAAAACATGCAAGTTTCCCACTGCGTGGATGATAATGAAAACGAAGAGGAACATGGCCGAGCGAGTCAGTCCGACACGGTCACCATTGAAGGTCACGTTCTTCTGTGGGACAATGGTGAAAAGGATCTCCTTCAGGAATCCGAGGACCATGTAGAAAAGTGCACCCCACCAGCCAGGGATCTTGCCTTCTCCCTTCATCCGCGCCTCGCGATTCTTTTCTGAGCGAGACCAATCCTTTCCCTGCAGGCAAGCACACCACAAGTGCAACGCTTGGACACTACAAACGACACCGAGCCTGTACCATGTTCTTACATGAACAACAAACTAATGTGACAGTCACTGATGTGACAGTCCACTCCCGTCCCCGTCCTGGTGTCCACCCTTGGCCAACAATGGCTCGGCTAAGCCGCCATTGGCTGCTGGGGCTGCAGCAGGCGCGCCGCTGCCCAATGCGCCAATCACAGACTCTGGGGCATACTTGCCAATGACATCTGGTGGATGGATCCTCAGAACAAACATTCAAGTGGCAGCTTCATGCTCAATGCTATGAAAAACTTCAATGCATCTGATGACTTCCCATATGCATGCCAGAAAAAAATAAAGTATTCTATCCTTGGAAGGTCACAATCCAAGCCTAAGCCCAGGACATGTTGAACTCCTCAGTGGCATCCTTTCCTCAGATGGCGAACGTTCCTGCGCCCCAAAGAAGCAATCCTTGAAGGGGTATCGGTATCAGCTGTTTTTTTAGCCATCCGCAAGATTTAGATTAATCAGAATGAATGAAAATAAGCAAATTCAAAAAGAAACAAAAATCGTAAACTAATAAATGAATCATTGAAATCATCATATAGAACACAAAATCAAGGGGTGTTATGCAAGTGAAAAGTACGGGTTATGAAAAATGACTGCTATCAATAGGGGGTGTTGTTCGAGTGAAAAAAGTTGTGAACCACTTACGATTCCTGGGATGCACATCCACGTAATCACCACAAAATGGAGGATCAAGGAAAATCTCACAGATTTTATCATGTTTTACCATGTTTTCCAACTACATTTTCCCCATAGCAAACATGTAAAACCAAAAAAAAAACATCAGATTCCATCAACATCTATCCCTGACCTGCTGCCTAGCATCCGGCAAAGGTCAAAATGGCCAGTTCGCCACCAGGATGCTCCGACAGGAAGCTGGTCACGTCTAACACCTACGGCCAGTTGGCCCGTTGGCCCGTTGAAAAAGATGGAATGTGAGGCGTTAAACCCTTAGAAACCCTTGAATTGTAAGGAGGGTATACCTCCAATACCCATGATTAGGTGTTAAACTAGGGGTTAAACCACTATTAGACCAGGACATGTAGGATCAAAGAGGATTCGAATGAATATCATCAAACCATTTTAGACCAGTTTATCCCATTATGAGGTATTACACTTGAATTTTCTGGACCGTATACCTCCAATACCAATGTACAGATTCTCAAAGTGTTTTCATGTTTAACCAGGAATTAGGATCCAAATCCGTTGGTTGCGATGGGGCGAAGTCCAACTTTTGGAAGATGATTCTCCTTGAAGATGCTGACATGATGTCTGCAAAAGTACGTGTACAAAAATGTAGTGAAGCGTCAGCACGCACGGAACAGAAATGCGATTCAAGTATGTCTCGGAATTCATTGTTATTACAAAATTCAAATGTGTCAACGTGCTTGGTGAGTTTGGGCAACCCCGAAATTAAAAAGGGGTTGTTATGATCCACTACGCCACTGCGCTTTTGAAGTTTCAGGGGCAACATTTCCATGTCGACCACTCTGCGCACCTGGCCATCAACCACGACCTAGGCAATCTGTTGGATTGACAAGCTTTCACCACAAACTGGCCGAGAAGAGATGGGCTCAATATGGTGAGATTTCTTGCCCAAAAATCACATCAATTTTGATGGGGAAACCGGGAGACCAATCGTTTTGGGGAATCCCAATTTTTAGAAACACGCATTAATATGTCAATACCAAAATCGGGATAGCGGGATAGCAATATAGAGACCCACATGTTTCTTCGAACATATCAAGTTGCGAGGGGTCGATAAGTTTGACCCAAAAAGTACAAACAATGCTGCCTCTGACTGAGCTTTCTGGTAAGCGGCTCACCCTGGCTGTAGCATTCAGATTGCTTCATCATAATTACTTCCATCCCAAAGTTGGTCCCAACACAACTCAAAGGGCCAACAGATGCCAACACCACCCAAAACTTGAACCAAGCTACCCAGCAGTCGCTCTTGCTGTTGTGCTTGGCCACTTCTGCCATGGAAATACCTCCACCACCGCCGCCCGCAGGCGCCCCGATCATGCCGATCACGGAGTCGGGAGCGTACTTGCCAATCACATCTGGAGGATGGATCCTTTGTAAGGCAGAAGAAAGATGAACAAAATCATCAAGAAACTGAGGGAAGAAGACTTGAAGAAGACCTACAGTATGAAGGCTCTCGGCAAGACTTGACACACTTCCCTGTCGATTCATCCAAGTCTCATGTTGAATTCCTCCGTGGCATCCTTGCCAGCAAAAGTGAGAATGGCCAGCTCACCACCGGGATGCTCGGACANCTCCGTGGCATCCTTGCCAGCAAAAGTGAGAATGGCCAGCTCACCACCGGGATGCTCGGACAAGAAGGAAGTCACATCGAGCACCTGTCCATCCACCACGACCCAGCAGTCAGCCTTGGTGTTGTGCTTGGCGACATCAGCCAAGCTGATGCCACCTCCACCACCACCACCGCCTGCAGCTGGTGCAGCAGCGGCCGCAGCAGCAGGAACTGTTGCAGTGTTCATCTTGTCCTCGTACGAGCCACCTGCCAACTTGGAGCTCTCCACTGCTCCTGTGAGACCTCCACCAGACACTTCTCNCAGCAGGAACTGTTGCAGTGTTCATCTTGTCCTCGTACGAGCCACCTGCCAACTTGGAGCTCTCCACTGCTCCTGTGAGACCTCCACCAGACACTTCTCGAAGGTCCACCTCCTTCATGTCTGCACCCAACATGTACTTGGCCGCTGCCTTGCCCGCAACACGGCCAAACACCACGCAATCCAACAAGGAGTTGCCGCCCAAACGGTTGTTGCCATGGACTCCTCCTGCAACCTCACCNGGCCGCTGCCTTGCCCGCAACACGGCCAAACACCACGCAATCCAACAAGGAGTTGCCGCCCAAACGGTTGTTGCCATGGACTCCTCCTGCAACCTCACCAGCTGCGTACAAGCCAGGAATTGGCAGATTGTTGGAGCCAATGCAGGCCGAATCTGTGTCGATCAGCAAGCCGCCCATGCAGTAGTGAATGACAGGTGTGATGATCGCAACGTAAAACGGCTCGCTCTTCACAGCTGAACCTGGAATGATGTTGTGATAGAATTTCTTGCCACTTCCAGTCATTCCACTGNACAGGTGTGATGATCGCAACGTAAAACGGCTCGCTCTTCACAGCTGAACCTGGAATGATGTTGTGATAGAATTTCTTGCCACTTCCAGTCATTCCACTGGGCTCATCCCAGGACTTTCCTGATGGATAAGCAGGCCAAGAGCCGCCATCCGGGTCTTTTTCCGTCTTCTTGGCGGCTTGGTAGTGCTGCTCATGGGTCTGTTCAATCACCTCAATTGCCACACCCATGTCCTTGGCNAGAGCCGCCATCCGGGTCTTTTTCCGTCTTCTTGGCGGCTTGGTAGTGCTGCTCATGGGTCTGTTCAATCACCTCAATTGCCACACCCATGTCCTTGGCAAGGTCCTGACCAGTGGCGTAGTACTTCATCACCTCACCAAATCAGTTGCATGTTGCCCCATTAAAACTTCCATAACTTATGACACAAATACCGCATGTTTGAACAAATTCCAAATCATTGGCTAAGTCCCCACTGTTTTATACAGTTTTATTGTTCAATTCCCATGGTTTTCTTGTTAAGTCTCTTTTTTTCGCCACGTGTTTCGCCATTTTTTGGCTGTTCACACCCATCCCCAACTGAACTTGGCTAAGGGACACCACGACCTGTGTAGTGCCTCGGGGGCCGAAGGCGGCTTCCGAAGTCTTCGCCAAGTGAATCTTAGAGCTGGGATTGTCAAATCAAATCATGATTAGATATCGTATGTACATACATATACTGTATATATATATATTATACACATTTATATAATATTCATATATGATATGTATATTATCTATATATAGAATTGTATAGATATATAATAGGATTACATGCGAATTCGGATTATGTGGTAGTGGTTGATTTTGCACATCAGCATGCGGCGGAGCTCCCCTGGGCTGCTGGACTTGCAGTGCCAAATGATCTCATCGGAAGCGGCACGGTTCAGGCACAGCCTGGCACGGCTGTGCGGATGGCGACGAGGGGAGAGTCACTGGCAACATATCCCAGAACGGAACTGAGGTTATCCCAGGTAATTGTAAAAGGCATTGTAAAAATAGTACAAAATAAAGGAACAAAAAGGTGGATTGTACACCATCAATACTGGCAAGACCTGTCAATTTTCCTCTAGTCTTTGGAGCACCCACAAAAATCACCTTTCCGTAGTGAGGGGAGAAAACCACTTTCGACCCACATGACTTGGGCAGCTTGCTCCGCTTGCCTGAATGGAGGCTTGCTCTTCCACATTTCTCCAGTGACGTAGTCACGGCCTTGGGGGCATCATGTGGTGGGGAAATTCTTCGTAGCTCCAACTGCTTCCCATGAAAATAGGAAATATATGGAAATATAAATACCCATGGCTCAGCTCACCACGCCCTCTGTTCACCACCGGATTGTAGTTGAAGGGACCGAAACAAGATGCAGCCCACGAACCCGAATGCTCACACGAACCTTCTTGACACTCCTGACATGACACTCTTGGGAAAAAACTCCTGGGAGACACTCTTGGGAGACACTCTTGGCATGACACTCCGGGAAGACACCCTGGGCATGACACGCTTGGGAGACACTCTTGGCAGGACACTCTTGGCATGGCATTCTTGGGAAGACACTCTTGAGAGACAATCTTGGGAGACACTCTTGGCATGACACACTTGGGAAGACACTCTTGGGAAATACTCCTGGCATGAAACTCTTGGAAGACACTCCTGGGAGAC
>BGPT01003735.1:16294-29978 GCA_003297045.1 Symbiodinium sp. clade C Y103
CACGGCGAGAAACACAAAAATGCTGTAAAAACCAATGCAAAACGACCAAAAATCAGCAAAAATGCCACGGCCATCTGTGGGCGGTGGTCCAACTACCACTAACACATGTTAACACCACTTTTTTGATGAACCACTACGGGTCCCACTACGGGTCTCCATGCTTCAGCCCATCGCCGCCATGACGTCTGCGCCCCTTGCCTCGGCCGCCAGGAACTTGATCTTGGCATCGGCATCGTCGGGCTTCACCAAACCGGTGGGGTGCACCTGGACCCACTCCAGGTCGATGCTCTTGGCGCCAATGGCCTGTCTGACAGCGGTGGGGTTGATGGTTGATGATGGTTGATGGTGGTTGATGGTGGTTGATGGTGGTTGATGGTGATGTCAGAAAAGCGGATGCAAAGACGATCCCAACTCTATGATGTGATATGATGTACATACAGAAACAAAGTATACTTGCTGCTAGTGCAATCCCCCTCAAAAAAAAACAACCAACAGGGTTCTTGGAAACTGCTCACCATGGTGTGGGACAGCCACAAATCATCAAAGCTCAAATCAGCACCTCGCCCATCTTGATCCCATCGCCGGTGCAGTGCTCACCGTTGGTGGTGGGAAGATGCAGCAGGTCAGGTCTGTACTGTGCCAACAACGAATTGCTGGACGAGAGCTGTTCAACGTTCTGAAAGTTGCTACAGACAACACAGGATACAAAATGATACAAATATGAAAACCTTGATGCAGAGAATCAAAGTGCAAACCGCTCCGGCTGTGGTGTTGAACAGTGCAACCTTGAGTCATTGACCCAGAAACACCTCCTGTTGCCGTGCTATCTGCATCCTGAACTTTTGTGCTTTTGCTGATGTCAAGCTCGCATTGCTTGGCGGCTTAACAATGTATCAAATAAGGGACCAAACACGAAACCAAATGCTCCAATCCTGCCTGAAGCCAAAATGACAGGTCCAAACTCTTTGAAATTCTGTCCGCCCTTCTCGTAAACGCATCCCACACACACATTTCCTTCTGTGACCTTGCCGGGCGCTGGAATGGAGGTAGCACTCAAGGCTGAACTTGACCGAAATTTGCATCGGAAATGCCAGTCCTTTCCTTCTATGTTTTGTGTGATGAATAGGCCACAGGCGTATTTTTGCTCCCCATCCCTGTTTTGCCCGGAAACGCTCTGACTGCCAAGTATCCAATTGGAAGACCTTGGCCTTCGTAATGATCTTGGCTAGGTTAGTCTTTTCAGCCACCTACCGATCAATTCCAACCATGGCAAACGAATCAAACGAAACACGGCTTCTGCCCTAAAACCCAGGATCTATCAGGATGCGGCATACCCCAAACTGGTCTTTCAATTGGGTATTTAGTGACTTAGTGGACGATTTTACATGATTCCCCAGTATCTAGCCATTTCAACAAGCAATATGATGATAAACATGGCATTCTGGGGTGCCTAATCTTGAGACAACAACAGCTGCCGAAACCGCCTTTTCCAACATTTGGATCAGGGCGTAGGTGATGGTCATACCAGGAAATCGCTCCTGCCCGTTCGCCGCTCCATGGATGAATAGGTTACATGGGATCCACTTGCTCAAGCTGCCCCAAAAGTGTTTGGTTTCCTGCTCATATCCACGAGACTGCCCAGAAACTGTACGACGGTAAAATATGCAGGCAGGGAAACCCCATGAGTTTTCCAGAAAATTGGAGAAAATCTGCTGGAAAACCCATGAAACCCCCATATCCCATGCGGAAAAACACCATGGCTCCCAGAAATTCAACCCCAGTCCTTGCCACGATGGGTACGAGGCTGAGAGTGGCCACCCAGGCGGGCCACCAGGGACAAGTCCAAGTTGAATTTCTCAACCAACCAATCCTGGAGATCAAATAAGATCAGACATGTCAATGGGTTGATTGAGTGTGGATTTCTTTACAGTTGAAACCATGCTTTTAGCCCACTGATTTACCCTTCCAAACCATTTTGGACTTGTAAGGTGAACTATATTTTTCGGGAAACCATTGGTTTTATTGCCTTTCCAAATTTGGTGGATGTCTGCAAATTTTCCATTGAACCAATTCTGGGAGAAGTGGGAACCCGTAAATTGGTTCCTTAAACAAATTTCTGCTTAAAAGAAACAAACATGTTTCATATATTTGCAGTATGTTTTGGCCGGTGCGGGGTTCGAGTTGCTACTCTCTAATATCGAATCGTTGAAATGTGGGCCACATTATTTCAAAGTCATCATAATTTCCGCCCCAGCTTCCACATCTGCTGCACTGTTGTCGCAGAGCAGCCTCGGAAGTTGTCGCGAATCTATCCATGATCCATCCATCCCTGACCTAATTAATGCCCTGGCAGAATCCCCAACAAAAGGATAATTGTAATGATGCTGGTTGATTGAGTTTCACTACAGTAACCACGTGGAAGCCTTTTATGGAAAAGCCACCACACAGCTGTTTGCCAACTTGCGACTTGGCCAGTTCGGGCTTCTTGGCACCACCCTTAAGGGTGTCCTGGCGGGCTATCACTTGAAAGCGAATCATGATGTCCAAGACACTCAACTCTGCTCTTCCCAAGTTGCTGATTTCCTGGGTGAAGATGTCTGCGTTGTCAGGGATGCCTTTGGCCTTCTGGGTCTTCGTGCCTGAAACGTGCAGACATTGCTGTGACAGTTCTGTCCATGAAGGTCATTGTGAAGCTGTGAAGGCGTCTGGTTCAAAGGAATCTGCATGATCAAGACACCAGCCTGCTCCGTTGATTCCTGAGGTAGCTTTGGTGCTGTTGCCACCGCAAAAGGAAGACTTATCCAAAAGCACCACACGGCCACCATTCTCCACAACGGTATTCGCAGCAGACATACCTGCGCTGCCAAGACGTAGGGACGGTCAACAGAACTCGTCCATTTTGGCAACTGAAATTCTGACACCTCTAGAACATCTTAGTGCCTGTAGCCTTCCAAGAAAAAGCAAGGTCATGCAACCAAGCATCTGCTTAGCCTCTCTTCCAACCCAAATCATGCAAACCATCCCCACAAATCATCCCAACCAGACATTGATTGTGGATATTTTGGTCAAATTCATCAACTCCCAGAAGAAAGACATGAGATTTTGACCTGAAATCAGTCAAAAGTCAAAATCATCGACTCAAAAAAAGTGGCGAGTCCAACTGCATCCCAGTTGAAAAATCTCCAAACTCAGCGACGGTTGGAACCCCGCGCCTCCCAGGCCACCGCCCACCACGATGGCCTGGTTGCATGGGAAACTGGACGCCATGGCGACCTGGCGCCACGGTGGACGGAGGATTTTGGTTGGGAAAATCCCTAGAATTAATTATACTTTTTTATATTATATATATATATATTATATATAAATATAATATATATATATACATATATAAAGGGTTTCCCTGTCAACATGGTGTTGTGACCATCAATTGTGGTATCCCCATTTTCAGAGGCTCCCCAGTTTCAAACATGCAGCTTTTAGATGATTTCCCGAGAGGGTGGATACCCCCTGGCTCCCACATTTTACAAACCCGGAGGGCCGAACCTTCCAGAATCCGGTCCTTGCCAAAATCGGGCTTGAGAAACGCTGGGCCAGCAGATAGGTTCACAGCTGTCTGGGATTGAGAAAACAGTGCAGAGTGGTGTGACATTCAACCCTGCTCAAGAGCAACTGTGTACTGCGTCAATGGCTCATGTCGTTCAACGCCAAAATACCCTGAAACATCAGGCAAAGCACTGGTTCCAAGCACAAAACAGTCGATTCTGAAGCTTAGCCCGGCATATCAGCGGCATTTTTTCAACGATGATGCCCCTAGTTGCAATGACATCCTCTATTGGGTGCTTCACGACGTGTGATGAATGCTATTGCTGTGCTGGAGCGGAACGGAACGCACTTCAGGGAGTGGCAGGCTCCTTGCTAAGGCTTCCGCTAGACATGGTGAAGAGGTGGCAATACAGCGGGAAGCTCATATACACCATGGCAATGAACATGGTGAAGATGTAGCCCATATGGGTGGCCTTGCTGTGGTACTTCTTGGGGATTTCCAAAGCTGGTGCTGGCACGACCTTCTGCCATCCCAAGCACATGTGGGTGCTGAAAATAATAACGGCCATGACGTAGAAGAGACACCAGCCAAGAGACTGGAAGACTTGGAACTCCATTCTGTAGATGTCGCGCACAGCGACGGTCTCGCAGCCAGGATCATCAACCCAGAAAAGGTTCAATCGCAACTGGAGGAGGGTCTTCAAGTTCAGCAGGTAAGGAGGTGGGCACAAAGTCCAGGGCTCCGTGGCACCGAAGCGGAACTGATACAGGTGGATCATCATGAAAGTCAGCAAGGTGACCCCAGAAATCGCCAAGTTCATCTTGCCAGAGTTCAGAGCGTAGTTCACGCTGATGTCCCATGTCCTTTTAATGGCAACCACCACATGCAACAAAGCTGCCAACAAAATGTATTCCTCCACAATGTTGGCTTGGAAACCGAATCCAGTCCAGTACAGCCTCACGTAGAAGTATCCGTAGCCGTTGAAGTCATCCGGTCCCAGGAAAACATGCAAGTTGCCAACTGCGTGGATGATGATGAAGACGAAGAGGAACATGGCCGAGCGAGTCAGTCCAACACGGTCACTGGTGAAGGACACGTTCTTCTGGGGGTAAATTGTGAAGAGGATCTCCTTCAAAAAGCCCAGGACCATGTAGAAAAGTGCACCCCACCAGCCTGGGATCTTGCCCTCTCCCTTCATCCGCGCCTCGCGATTCTTTTCTGAGCGAGACCAGTTCTTTTCCTGCGCCGACACTATATACCAAAAAAAAACAAACGTCCCGCGACTTCCTTCTTGCCCGTCATGCAGAAGTCATATTCCCTCACAAAAATTAGGAACGAATCATGATCAAATCAAATCATAATCAATCATCTTGAACCGTAGCACACTGGGGATTTCCCCAGCAACCATGGGTTTCGGCCAATTGTTTGTATTCATACATTCTATTTTTTTCAAAGGTGATATTATTTTGAAAATGGTACTTATCCAATAGTAGATACATATACAAATTGTAAAGAAATAGAGGACATCAACATATGTTATACTATATATATATATAACTGTAATAAATATGCATTAATCATATATATCATATATATATATGTAGGTGCTTCCCAAAATCGGAGTACCCCCAAACCATTGGTTTCCCTATTCAAGATCCCCACATTTTGGGGTCCCCTTTATTGAACCCCCCCGATCTCCTCGTGTCCCTTGTTCAAGAGCGGCTGTGCCGCGCTGGCCGCTGGCGCAGCAGCCACAGCGGCCGGGGCGGGAGCAGCTGCAGCTCCACCGCTGCCCAGCTTTCCCACGATGGACTCGGGAGCATATTTGCTGATCACATCAGGTGGATGGATCCTTAGTCAGATTCATGGCTGATGTATGGCCAATGAATGATGTATGGATGATGAACCGATGATGAATGGCTGATGAATGGCTGATGAATGGAAGCTGAGTAATCCCAAAACCCCCTAGTTTTTGTTAGTCCCCATAATATCAAAAACTAGGGTCCATTCCCAAGTTTGTTTTTTGGGCGCCTTTCCCTTGTGCCGATTGAAAAGGAATAGGAGACCAGCATATCCAAAAATGTGATTCAGCCCCCTAATAATGTAAACTCGTTGACCTTGGGGTGCTTTTATGGGGGTCCGCCTATATTTTCTTTTATTTAGAGTCGATTTGATTATTAGGGGAAAGCTTCGAAATCCACTTTTTGTTAATATCTTTATGTATCTATGTAGATTAAACAAGAAGTTTGATCGACTTCGAAATCGAGAATTTATGTGTTTTTTAATAGTATATAAGGTGTCCATTGACATAAAAAAAAATCTGGAGAATGACTGCACATCGACCCAATGTGCAGCGAAGCGGCATGTTGAACTCCTCAGTGGCATCCTTGCCAGCGAAGGTGATGATTGCCAATTCGCCACCTGCCATCATTGAAAATTCAGCTTGCCCACTCATGCTGGTCAGTGTCCAGACATTTCATAATTAAGCCCAACTACCTCTTGCTGTGAGGATGAAAATTGCAGATGGACTTGGAAGTCCTCCATTTTACTCATGACAAGACAAAAAAAAAACGCAGAACCTCCTGAGATTAACTATCATCTGGTTGGGAAACTCAAAATCTAGTTCCAACTGGCTCCCCATTTTTATCGGGACTATGGATACCCATCTACCCATAGCATCCATAGCTCAGCCGCTCCCTTGCCTGGGTGCTCAGACAGAAACGAAGTCACGTCCAAAACTTGGCCTTCGACCACGACCTCTGCGGACGCTCCAGCGAGCTAAGAAACTCCCTGGGTGAAAGGAAAATCCTCTGGGGAAATCCACGGATGTGACCATTCAATATGCTGATGTCCGAAAAATAATGTTCCCCTCCAACTCTGGGATGACAACGTACGAACCTACCGACCTACTATGACTCCTACCATAACCTCCGACTGTGTGAACTCAACTCAAAGTCTTGGAGACAAGCAATGCTTCGCGCTCTTGAAAGGGAGGTACCGTCTCCGGGACACCACCATGCACTGAGCCATGAAAAATCCCATTCCATGACGTTGGTTCTGATTGGACAATAGGTATCCCGTTACTTATGGTTTTTCTGTACGGCTTACAATTTTATAATCCACAACAACCATCAATACTCCAGGTACCATCACCCCCAACGCAAGTCGTTGGCCAAAGCACCCAGCAATCGCTCTTGGTGTTGTGCTTCGCCACCTCTGCCAAAGTGTATGCCGACATCACGAAACCTCGCATTTCGCAAGGCAAACGTGTCCGTCCAAACGCTCTGTTGATGGGAAAAATATGGGAAAATGGGGTACAAGGGGAGGCCCCCTAGATAGCTAAGTTGACTTCTAACTTGGTTAACTGGGGTTTATAGGGAATACACAAGTAACTATATGTAACTATAATGGGTTTATAAAGCAACAAAAACAGGACTGGGGTGCCTCACCTTGTGTCAGAAATGAGGTATTATATATTATATCGAATTATACCAATGACCCAAGAAAGGGCTGATCCCATCTCCTTCTTTTTGGCTTGATACCCCAGAAATCCCTGTAGTATCCATGATTGGGTTCTTTGCTGGTGCTTAACATGATCTAGGGATGGGATTCTGCTGTTCTTAACCCAGGAGGATCTGCCTGGAGGTTTGAGCCCACCGATCTTCAAAAAAGGAGGCTTCTCTGATGGAGCCAAACTGCGACAGGATTGCAGTTTCACAAAATCACCTTGGAGTTGCCGAAAATTGCATTGTCGAAAATTGTGAGCTTTGAAGGTTGCCATCTTGAAATTCACAGGCCTCATCGGCCTCATCTCATCTCGATATTTGATGTTAGTATGAATGAATGAACAATCATGAACATCTTGATATTGAGTTCTACTAGACCTAGTATAACTTTAGGATCTATAAAGTGCATTAAAGTGCTCACTTCTGAGATGCCTGACTCTTCGGATAGAGGAATGCGATGTTGCACCACAGAAATGGAACACCTCCTATCCTGAATTTCTTTCAAGTCCTTAAGCCTCATCCAAGTGCCACTTTCGGGCCCAGAGCATAAGTGATCCGCTGATTTTTTACAACTGCGGCTGCAACATGCAGACGGTCTGCCACAGTCAAGCTCGCTGCTTGGCGGCCTTCTTTCGGCAACCTCCACACGTTGCGCCGCGCGAAGATGTGGCAAGAGTGAACTATCACAGGCTTCTCACAGTCAATTCGTGAGAACCCTGCGCATCTAACAAAGAGCTGTTTGAAACGAAACTTCAGGGTGTGGCCGGCTCACTACTCATGCTTCCGCTTGACATGGTGAAGAGGTGGCAATAGAAGACGAAGCTCACGTACACCATGGCGATGAAGATGGTGAAGATGTAGCCCATGTGGGTGGCCTTGCTGTGGTACTTCTTGGGAATTTCCAAAGCTGGTGCTGGCACCACCTTCTGCCATCCCAAGCACATGTGCGTGCTGAAGATGATGACAGCTGCCAAGTAAAAGAGACACCAGCCAAGAGACTGGAAGACTTCGAACTCCATCTTGTAGATGTCACGGACGTACACGGCCTCGCAGCCAGGATCATCCACCCAGAAAAGGTTCAATCGCAACTGGAGGAGGGTCTTCAAGTTCAGCAGGTAAGGAGGTGGGCACAGCTTGAAAGGCTCAGTGGCGCCGAAGCGGAACCTTAACAAGTCCAAAAGCGGAGAGTAAATGTACATGAATGAATGTTGATTGATTGATAACTGATAACAGTACATCACGTACCTGTGATGTGATCGATTCTGATTTGTTTTTTGTCAAGGAGCTGGTACAGGTGGATCATCATGAAGGTCAACAAGGTGATGCCTGAAAATGCCAGATTCAACTTGCCGGAAGCCACTGAGTAGCTCATGCTAATGTCCCAGGTTCGCTTCAGAGCAACAACCACGTGCAACACTGCGGCCAACAAAATGTATTCCTCCACAATGTTGGCGTTGAGACCAAATCCAGTCCAGTACAGCCTCACGTAGAAGTATCCGTAACCGTTGAAGTCATCCGGTCCCAGGAAAACATGCAAGTTTCCCACTGCGTGGATGATAATGAAAACGAAGAGGAACATGGCCGAGCGAGTCAGTCCGACACGGTCACCATTGAAGGTCACGTTCTTCTGTGGGACAATGGTGAAAAGGATCTCCTTCAGGAATCCGAGGACCATGTAGAAAAGTGCACCCCACCAGCCAGGGATCTTGCCTTCTCCCTTCATCCGCGCCTCGCGATTCTTTTCTGAGCGAGACCAATCCTTTCCCTGCAGGCAAGCACACCACAAGTGCAACGCTTGGACACTACAAACGACACCGAGCCTGTACCATGTTCTTACATGAACAACAAACTAATGTGACAGTCACTGATGTGACAGTCCACTCCCGTCCCCGTCCTGGTGTCCACCCTTGGCCAACAATGGCTCGGCTAAGCCGCCATTGGCTGCTGGGGCTGCAGCAGGCGCGCCGCTGCCCAATGCGCCAATCACAGACTCTGGGGCATACTTGCCAATGACATCTGGTGGATGGATCCTCAGAACAAACATTCAAGTGGCAGCTTCATGCTCAATGCTATGAAAAACTTCAATGCATCTGATGACTTCCCATATGCATGCCAGAAAAAAATAAAGTATTCTATCCTTGGAAGGTCACAATCCAAGCCTAAGCCCAGGACATGTTGAACTCCTCAGTGGCATCCTTTCCTCAGATGGCGAACGTTCCTGCGCCCCAAAGAAGCAATCCTTGAAGGGGTATCGGTATCAGCTGTTTTTTTAGCCATCCGCAAGATTTAGATTAATCAGAATGAATGAAAATAAGCAAATTCAAAAAGAAACAAAAATCGTAAACTAATAAATGAATCATTGAAATCATCATATAGAACACAAAATCAAGGGGTGTTATGCAAGTGAAAAGTACGGGTTATGAAAAATGACTGCTATCAATAGGGGGTGTTGTTCGAGTGAAAAAAGTTGTGAACCACTTACGATTCCTGGGATGCACATCCACGTAATCACCACAAAATGGAGGATCAAGGAAAATCTCACAGATTTTATCATGTTTTACCATGTTTTCCAACTACATTTTCCCCATAGCAAACATGTAAAACCAAAAAAAAAACATCAGATTCCATCAACATCTATCCCTGACCTGCTGCCTAGCATCCGGCAAAGGTCAAAATGGCCAGTTCGCCACCAGGATGCTCCGACAGGAAGCTGGTCACGTCTAACACCTACGGCCAGTTGGCCCGTTGGCCCGTTGAAAAAGATGGAATGTGAGGCGTTAAACCCTTAGAAACCCTTGAATTGTAAGGAGGGTATACCTCCAATACCCATGATTAGGTGTTAAACTAGGGGTTAAACCACTATTAGACCAGGACATGTAGGATCAAAGAGGATTCGAATGAATATCATCAAACCATTTTAGACCAGTTTATCCCATTATGAGGTATTACACTTGAATTTTCTGGACCGTATACCTCCAATACCAATGTACAGATTCTCAAAGTGTTTTCATGTTTAACCAGGAATTAGGATCCAAATCCGTTGGTTGCGATGGGGCGAAGTCCAACTTTTGGAAGATGATTCTCCTTGAAGATGCTGACATGATGTCTGCAAAAGTACGTGTACAAAAATGTAGTGAAGCGTCAGCACGCACGGAACAGAAATGCGATTCAAGTATGTCTCGGAATTCATTGTTATTACAAAATTCAAATGTGTCAACGTGCTTGGTGAGTTTGGGCAACCCCGAAATTAAAAAGGGGTTGTTATGATCCACTACGCCACTGCGCTTTTGAAGTTTCAGGGGCAACATTTCCATGTCGACCACTCTGCGCACCTGGCCATCAACCACGACCTAGGCAATCTGTTGGATTGACAAGCTTTCACCACAAACTGGCCGAGAAGAGATGGGCTCAATATGGTGAGATTTCTTGCCCAAAAATCACATCAATTTTGATGGGGAAACCGGGAGACCAATCGTTTTGGGGAATCCCAATTTTTAGAAACACGCATTAATATGTCAATACCAAAATCGGGATAGCGGGATAGCAATATAGAGACCCACATGTTTCTTCGAACATATCAAGTTGCGAGGGGTCGATAAGTTTGACCCAAAAAGTACAAACAATGCTGCCTCTGACTGAGCTTTCTGGTAAGCGGCTCACCCTGGCTGTAGCATTCAGATTGCTTCATCATAATTACTTCCATCCCAAAGTTGGTCCCAACACAACTCAAAGGGCCAACAGATGCCAACACCACCCAAAACTTGAACCAAGCTACCCAGCAGTCGCTCTTGCTGTTGTGCTTGGCCACTTCTGCCATGGAAATACCTCCACCACCGCCGCCCGCAGGCGCCCCGATCATGCCGATCACGGAGTCGGGAGCGTACTTGCCAATCACATCTGGAGGATGGATCCTTTGTAAGGCAGAAGAAAGATGAACAAAATCATCAAGAAACTGAGGGAAGAAGACTTGAAGAAGACCTACAGTATGAAGGCTCTCGGCAAGACTTGACACACTTCCCTGTCGATTCATCCAAGTCTCATGTTGAATTCCTCCGTGGCATCCTTGCCAGCAAAAGTGAGAATGGCCAGCTCACCACCGGGATGCTCGGACANCTCCGTGGCATCCTTGCCAGCAAAAGTGAGAATGGCCAGCTCACCACCGGGATGCTCGGACAAGAAGGAAGTCACATCGAGCACCTGTCCATCCACCACGACCCAGCAGTCAGCCTTGGTGTTGTGCTTGGCGACATCAGCCAAGCTGATGCCACCTCCACCACCACCACCGCCTGCAGCTGGTGCAGCAGCGGCCGCAGCAGCAGGAACTGTTGCAGTGTTCATCTTGTCCTCGTACGAGCCACCTGCCAACTTGGAGCTCTCCACTGCTCCTGTGAGACCTCCACCAGACACTTCTCNCAGCAGGAACTGTTGCAGTGTTCATCTTGTCCTCGTACGAGCCACCTGCCAACTTGGAGCTCTCCACTGCTCCTGTGAGACCTCCACCAGACACTTCTCGAAGGTCCACCTCCTTCATGTCTGCACCCAACATGTACTTGGCCGCTGCCTTGCCCGCAACACGGCCAAACACCACGCAATCCAACAAGGAGTTGCCGCCCAAACGGTTGTTGCCATGGACTCCTCCTGCAACCTCACCNGGCCGCTGCCTTGCCCGCAACACGGCCAAACACCACGCAATCCAACAAGGAGTTGCCGCCCAAACGGTTGTTGCCATGGACTCCTCCTGCAACCTCACCAGCTGCGTACAAGCCAGGAATTGGCAGATTGTTGGAGCCAATGCAGGCCGAATCTGTGTCGATCAGCAAGCCGCCCATGCAGTAGTGAATGACAGGTGTGATGATCGCAACGTAAAACGGCTCGCTCTTCACAGCTGAACCTGGAATGATGTTGTGATAGAATTTCTTGCCACTTCCAGTCATTCCACTGNACAGGTGTGATGATCGCAACGTAAAACGGCTCGCTCTTCACAGCTGAACCTGGAATGATGTTGTGATAGAATTTCTTGCCACTTCCAGTCATTCCACTGGGCTCATCCCAGGACTTTCCTGATGGATAAGCAGGCCAAGAGCCGCCATCCGGGTCTTTTTCCGTCTTCTTGGCGGCTTGGTAGTGCTGCTCATGGGTCTGTTCAATCACCTCAATTGCCACACCCATGTCCTTGGCNAGAGCCGCCATCCGGGTCTTTTTCCGTCTTCTTGGCGGCTTGGTAGTGCTGCTCATGGGTCTGTTCAATCACCTCAATTGCCACACCCATGTCCTTGGCAAGGTCCTGACCAGTGGCGTAGTACTTCATCACCTCACCAAATCAGTTGCATGTTGCCCCATTAAAACTTCCATAACTTATGACACAAATACCGCATGTTTGAACAAATTCCAAATCATTGGCTAAGTCCCCACTGTTTTATACAGTTTTATTGTTCAATTCCCATGGTTTTCTTGTTAAGTCTCTTTTTTTCGCCACGTGTTTCGCCATTTTTTGGCTGTTCACACCCATCCCCAACTGAACTTGGCTAAGGGACACCACGACCTGTGTAGTGCCTCGGGGGCCGAAGGCGGCTTCCGAAGTCTTCGCCAAGTGAATCTTAGAGCTGGGATTGTCAAATCAAATCATGATTAGATATCGTATGTACATACATATACTGTATATATATATATTATACACATTTATATAATATTCATATATGATATGTATATTATCTATATATAGAATTGTATAGATATATAATAGGATTACATGCGAATTCGGATTATGTGGTAGTGGTTGATTTTGCACATCAGCATGCGGCGGAGCTCCCCTGGGCTGCTGGACTTGCAGTGCCAAATGATCTCATCGGAAGCGGCACGGTTCAGGCACAGCCTGGCACGGCTGTGCGGATGGCGACGAGGGGAGAGTCACTGGCAACATATCCCAGAACGGAACTGAGGTTATCCCAGGTAATTGTAAAAGGCATTGTAAAAATAGTACAAAATAAAGGAACAAAAAGGTGGATTGTACACCATCAATACTGGCAAGACCTGTCAATTTTCCTCTAGTCTTTGGAGCACCCACAAAAATCACCTTTCCGTAGTGAGGGGAGAAAACCACTTTCGACCCACATGACTTGGGCAGCTTGCTCCGCTTGCCTGAATGGAGGCTTGCTCTTCCACATTTCTCCAGTGACGTAGTCACGGCCTTGGGGGCATCATGTGGTGGGGAAATTCTTCGTAGCTCCAACTGCTTCCCATGAAAATAGGAAATATATGGAAATATAAATACCCATGGCTCAGCTCACCACGCCCTCTGTTCACCACCGGATTGTAGTTGAAGGGACCGAAACAAGATGCAGCCCACGAACCCGAATGCTCACACGAACCTTCTTGACACTCCTGACATGACACTCTTGGGAAAAAACTCCTGGGAGACACTCTTGGGAGACACTCTTGGCATGACACTCCGGGAAGACACCCTGGGCATGACACGCTTGGGAGACACTCTTGGCAGGACACTCTTGGCATGGCATTCTTGGGAAGACACTCTTGAGAGACAATCTTGGGAGACACTCTTGGCATGACACACTTGGGAAGACACTCTTGGGAAATACTCCTGGCATGAAACTCTTGGAAGACACTCCTGGGAGAC
>BGPT01003736.1:7602-26160 GCA_003297045.1 Symbiodinium sp. clade C Y103
AGGGGAAGTCTTACAAATTTCAATAGTTATTGAAATGAGTAACCATTATTGAAACAAGCGGTCATTATTGAATCTTTTCAATAAGGCGCACTCTGGGTGTGTTGCTTTTGGATGATTCCGGGAAGGTCTATGATCACAGCAGCCGCTGCCGAGCTCCTGCATTTAGCGAGTCTGGTTTTGCATGCGCAGCAGTGCTGAGGGAGGCGCACCAACTCTTGGATGGCAGTTTCTCGTCCATAGATCGCGTTTCTGTAGCACTGAACAGAGGCTCTAACTTGCGTGCCAGATGTGCACTAAACGCGGAGAAAGCTCTGGTGCTGGGTCTGCTTTGCGAATGGTTTCGGCAAGAACACTGTGGCAGAGTTCGGAAGTCATGGCGGCCCCAGTCCGAGAGACAGGGTGCGGCAAAACACTTAGACTTGTCCTGGCATGTTTCATGTTCCTTGCCTGGACATGAATGACCACCTGAAAGTATATGCAAGATGCTAGCAATGCAATTTCTGGATTGCAAGTGGTACTGGAATGAAGAATTACTTGATTGGGTTTTGCGGAAAAGCAGAGATGGTCCTGTCCAAAGCACCTGGCACTTGACCCTATAAGTTGCGTCGAAAACGAATGCAGCACATAACGAAGCGTGCATTCACAAGATGTCTGATATTCGACGGGCTGTGAGAACAAGCGCTGGAACCATATCATTGTTGCGCCTGCGCCTTGTAGAAGGATGCGATGCATCGTCTGCGGCAATACTGCGGCAGCCTCACAGGCAGGAGAATGTATCAATGGAAGCCGCGACCTATAAGATGCCTGTACAGGCCGAACGTGCAGCTTGACGTCGAATCGTGATGTAGAAACGGGTCCAAAGGAGGAAGTAGACAGGCGTTGCAATTAAGGCCTCAACTTTCTAACCTGCAAACTAGGAAGTGAAGAGGTCTCAGTTTTTTCGACATGATCAGCCAAGGAACAAAGTGTTGTTGCTGTGGCTGCCTCATAGAAGCAGACTGCAGCGTCGTCACCTGTAGTCTGACGAGGAAGGTTGCATGAACAAGCTGCGTTTGGTGAGCGGAACAGGGCGACCAATGTTTTTGATTCCTGGTGGGAAAGTGTAGAACTGATAGCAATGATATGAGCAACGTTGGGGGAGAAAAGTATCTATCCTGGTCCGCTGGTCCGCCGGTCCGGTGGTCCGCCGGTCCGCTGGTCCGCAGGTCTGCTCGTCCGCTGGTGGTCCGCTGGTCCGCTGGTGATCCGCTGGTCCGCTGGTGGTCCGCTGGTGGTCCACTCGTCCGCTGGTCCGCTGGTGGTCCGCTGTAGTCCGCTGGTCCGCTGGTGGTGTGGTCCGCTGGTCCTCTGGTGGTCCGCTGGTGGTCCGCTGGTGGTCCGCTGGTCCGCTGGTGGTGTGCTGGATCGCTGGTGGTCCGCTGGTCCGCTGGTCCGCTGCGTGGCTAGACGGCATGGGGATCAGGACTGCCTGTAGAGTGGCTTGGTGCTGGACCTGCCTTGGCAAAGTACCTTGGCTACATATTGTGTTGAAATTACTTGCGCATACCTTTTTGCATTGCACTGCATTTTTTTCTGAGGCATCCCAGTGTTCCTCCACAACCTCGCCCTGTCACCCCTGCTCCTGCTCCTGAGTTGAACCTTGTATGCATTACCAGAAGCAATGAGAGTCAACAATGTGCTTACATGTCAACATTTTGTGAACCCAGGGCCGCAGATGACTACTTGAGGTTCAAAGCCAAAGGGAAGGCAAACCCTCCATGGTCTCCTAGGCCCCAAAAGGTGACTGGACATAAAGTGCTTTAGGATGACTTGTGTGGTTCATTTGGGTTTTTGCAATTCACCTCATTTAGGATTACTTGTCTATTTTTAGGATTACTTATTTTCCATGAATGTTACTTTGTTGGTTTAAGTTGTAATTTTCTTTCATTTAGGATTGCTTCTTTGTTCAAGTAGGGTTGCAATCTTACCAGATTAAAGGATTACTTATGTGTCCATTTGTGACTGCAAACTTCATCAGTTAGGATTACTTCTTTTCATTTTGATTTGTCATGCGTCTCAATTAGGATTACTTTTTGCTCGTTGTTTTGAACATGTGGGATCACAATCTCTCAAATTTCCATGGATGGAGTATGGCCCTGATGACAGCGAGATCTGACTCTGAAGTCCAGAGATGCTCTTCCAAAGAAAAGAACTTGAGTCATGCTTGGGTTGCAGGTGGTTTTGTGTTGAAAAATTCAAAGAATCTTTTGAAAAAATACAACCTTCAATGCAATATGAAGTTTGATTGAAAGTTTGCAATCAAACTTTCAAGGGGTGTGAAAGTTTGATTGAAAGTTTGCAGGCAAACTTTCATTCCCTCCTTGAAAGTTGCAACTGAAACTTTCAACCCTACATTTTGGCTACAATTATACTTTAAATTAGATTGAAAGTTTGACTGAAACTTTCATTGCAAACTTTAAGGGGGGTATGAAAGTTTGCCTTCAAACTTTCAATCAAAGTTTCAGGGGGGGTATGAAAGTTTGCCTGCAAACTTTCAATCAAAGCTTCAGGGGGGTATGAAAGTTTGCCTGCAAACTTTCAATCAAAGTTGCAAGGGGTATGCAAGTTTGACTGCAAACTTGCAATCAAACTTTCCATGCGCTCCAAAGAGAATATCAAAAATGTTCAAATATGTTGGTTGTTTTGGGCTGGAACCACAACAATCCACCAAGATTTGTACAAGTTTTTTCTCATGACAATGCTCAATTGCTTAAATGTTTTTGGTTGAAATCAAATAAACACACTTCAGGTTTGCATATGTTGTTCTCATGAGTAATCCTACACACCAAAGTAATCCTAGGAGTCTAAGGAATATGTTACTCCAACTCAGTAACATGGTTTGGACTATTTTGTTGCCTGGGACACATACTAAACATGATTGAGGGTGTCATGGGAATAAGTGTAGAATTGTTTTTGTTCATTGGTTAGGATTACTTTCTTGCTTGAGAACCATCCTAGGATTACTTGGTGGTGTCATGGGACTAAGGNAGTGTAGAATTGTTTTTGTTCATTGGTTAGGATTACTTTCTTGCTTGAGAACCATCCTAGGATTACTTGGTGGTGTCATGGGACTAAGGTTAGGATTACTTTTGTTCACTGGTTAGGATTACTTTCTTGCTTGGGATCCACCCTAGGATTACTTGGTGGTGTCATGGGACTGAGGTTAGGATTACTTTTGTGTCCTTGGAAATTTGTTTCCGCTGCTTGGCTCAACCAAATTTTGCAATAGCAGCCACAATGTTGCCAAACAATGTGCATATATGTGTTTTGTCCAGGTTCCTACACAAGGTCGGTTTAGTGTATATACATTCACACACACATATACATATACATATATATATATATATTTGTAAATACAGATGCCAAAGTAAAACTTAAAAAGAAAAGTACCCACATTTGGTGATTAAATACCTATGGTCACAACATGCTCATCACACTAGTCCTACAACCATGTAAAGAAAAAGATCAAATTTATCAGTGAAAAATCTATAAATTTTCATGGCATTCTGTACCACCAGCCCTTTCGCCAATTTATGACACAATAGTTGTCATCACTGCAGCCATGGCCCCAGTTTTGACAAGACCTGCTGCCCAGGCAGCAACAGAAACAGAAGAAACACCTGGCCAACCAATTTTGGCACTTGAGGATGCCACAGGTGCAGCCAAGGAGAATGAAGAAGCTAAGGATGAAGGAGAAACAAACCCAGGTGAACAGGATGAGCCAACAAAAAAACCACCTGGTAAATCTCGACCAAAGGCCAAAGCTAGTGGAAAAAGGACAGCAGGAGTACCCAGCAAGAAAGCAGAAGCAAAGAAGAAAAATACAGGAAAGAATCAGGATACAAAAGAGAAGAAGAAACCAAAAGGAACAGTTTCAAAGACAGCTGCTTCTACTTCTTCAAAGACGATTGATGAAGGAGGAACTGCAGGACCATTGCTTTGCTGTGATTATTGTATGTAGAGCTGCTGTTGCACCAGCAGATGCATATATATTTCTTTATTGAATATCATGTATGTGTATATTGTTTAATTCCTCTATGTGGTGAATGCTGCATATGCACTTTGAGGATTACTGCTGTCCAACATCTTGAAACACAATGTACATTTGGATAACTTCTATCCAACATTTTGAAAGATAGAACATTAGGAACTCTTCTACACAACATGTTGGCAAACACTACACTAGGATTGCTTCTACCCAACATATACACATTAGGATTACTTCTTTCCAATATATGAAAAACATACAGGATTAGGAGTACTGCTCTCCAACATGTTGGAACACATTACATTAGAACATAGTCAACAACTTGCATACAGAAAAATGCAAAATCCATACGGGTCTACAAGTCGACAAAAACCGCAGATAGAACGAAAAACCCCGATTTCAGCTTGTGCTTACATGGTGGTTTGGGTTGGTGGTTTGGAAGTCTGAGATTTTATGATTTTGTGAACTTGGAACCAATCTAATACTATCAAACCCTGTCAACAAAAGTTTGACAGCACATTTGAAATAACAGTAACACAAATTGTTATTATATTATTGTTGTTGATTGTTGAAAATATACCTGGGAAGAACAAACTCACTATTATTTCACTTAGTTGTTTACTTTTTTACTTTTAATTTATACGTTACTTTCTTACTTAATTGTCTATATATTTGTCCAATTATCATGGGGAACATGAAGCCTACATCAAACCTCCATGGAACCTCCATGGAACCTCCGTCAAAACTCCAATAATTTGATTACATGAGAGAACCAACAAGTGTAGATTCAAGGGCCTTCAAACCTTCTCAAAAACCTACATCAAACCTCCATGGAACCTCCATGGAACCTCCATCAAAACTCCATCGGTTAGACTACATGAGGGGACCAACAAAGTGTAGATACAGGGGCCTTCAAAACCTCCATGAAACATCCATGAAACCTACATCAAACCTCCATGGAACCTCCATCAAACCTGCATCAGTCAGACTGCATGAGAGAACCAGCAAAAGTAGATACAGGGGCCTTCAAACCCTCCATGAAACAACCATGAAACTTACACCAAACCTCCATGGAACCTCTGGGAGACAGGTTAAGATGTCTGGGAGACATCTTGGCCTTTTTTCCCAGGCAAAATGTCTGAAAGACAGGTTAAGATGTCTGAGAGAAATCTTAAGATGTCTGAGAAACATCTTGGCACTTTTTTCCGGAAAAATGTCTGACAAAATGCCAAGATGTCTCCCAGACATCTTAACATGTCTCCCAGACATCCTAACATGTCTCTCAGACATCTTGCCGGAAAAAATGCCTAGATGCCTCTCAGACATCTTAAGATGCCTCCTAGACATCTTAACATGTCTCTCAGACATCGTGCAGCTTTTTTGTATTTTGAGAAGTGGTGCACCGGCCGAAACTGGCAAAAATAATTGGTGGAAGCATTTTTTCTCACTGAAAATAAGTGGTGGAACACACAGCAAAAAAAACAAAAAAATAAGGTGTCTCCCAGACATGTTAAGATGTCTGGGAGACATGTTAAGGTGTCTGAGGGACATTTTGGCTTTTTTTCAGGCAAGATGTCTAGGTGGCATGTTAAGATGTATGGGAAACATCTTGGCATTTTTTCAGGCAAGAAGTCTGAGTGAGAGACATGTTAAGATGTCGGGGAGACATGTTAAGATGTCTGGGAGACATGTTAAGATGTCTGGGAGACATTTTTGGCATTTTCCTAGCAAAACGCTTGAGAGACATGTTAAGGTCTCTGGGAGACATCTCTGTTTCCGTGCAAAATGTCTGAGAGACATGTTAAGATGTCTTGGAGACACCTTGGCATTTTTTCAGGCAAAATGTCTGAGAGACATGACACGTGTTAAGATGCCTGGGCGGCATCTTGGCCTTTTTTCCAGCCAAGATGTCTGAGAGACGTGTTGAGATGTCTGGGAGACATCTTGGCCTTTTTTGCAGGCAAGATGTCTGAGAGACATGTTAGGATGTCTGGGAGGCATGTCAAGATGTTTTGGAAACATGCTACGATGTCTGGGAGACATCTTGGCAGTTTTGTTTCCGGCAAGATGCCTGGGATTTCAAGTGTTTGGAAAGACATCGGGTCTCAAACTTTGAGCAATTTCCTGGTGAAAAAGCCTAAGATGTTTTTGCAGACAGACTTTGTCAAATTTTTGAAAAGATAACCGACAAAACATTCAAAGATGCCCCCCAGACATCTTGTCCGAAAAAGTGCAACATGTTTTGAGAAATTTCTTGTTATTTCAGGTTTTCCGGTTTGTTTGAAGTTAGAAGCATCAGTGACTCTACCCCGTCAGTTGCAACAGATTGTTCCAGTTTCAGCGCCAACTCACTGAAAGATCAGACATACCGTGACATGCCTGGAAGAAAGTGGAAACCACCAATTACATCTGTGACTGACTTTTTTGATATTTTGCGAGTTGTTCTTGGATAAGTTGCAGGGAGACGGAGGTTTTGGGAGCAAAGACGGTCTTGACACCAGGGAGGTGTCATCAAGGGGAAAAAAGTCATCAGCGCGTCAGGGGCTGGCAAGGGGTCCATGAATTTCAAGAAATCACTTTAGATATCATCATTGGCACACATAGGAAGGTAGCCTCCCATGAAACCGCCAGGGTTTAAATCTTGTACGTTGGTATGTTTTTGTTCCCAGGTAGTTTTCAACACTTATTCCTGACCAGGGTGTTTCCACCACTTATTTTTCTTTAAAAACCAGGGCTCACAAAATTCAACAGATATTTTGTATAAATATACATATCATATACAACAAGCTTTTGATGACCGGTGCGCCAGTACTATATATATACACATATGCACGATGCACAAATGTAAATCTATATATATACAAATAGATGTATACATATAATGTTATATGCATATGTATATATATATATATATTCAGTTGTCATCTGATTTGTTATCATCTATGAATGGATGAGGTATAAGACAAGGATGTTTTAAAAAGCTAAGATCAAATATAATGTATATATATCAATATATCTTGCAAATATGCATATATAAATATATATCTATGTAGTGTGTATGTATATATCTATATGTGTGTGTTTACACATATATATAAAGTATATTTGTATATAAATAGAAATACACACATTTTATTATATTTGTAAATTTATATTTATATACACACATTTTGATATCATATATATATATATATATTCCTTGCTTGGCCGATCTCTTTGCAGCGTGCTTTTCCCGTCTCAAGCTCATCCATAGCTTCTTCTCACGGAGCGCATTCTCCTCCAAATTTTGAATGTGATCCAAAAGACCGGCAAGGCTGCCGCAGCTATGCTGCCGTCAAGCGCTGCGCTGCACACATCCTCCGAACTCGGTTGCCAACCGGCCTGGCTATCCACAAGTTCCAGAAGGATACCAACCAAACCATCTCCAGTAGCATGATCCGGTCACTTTGAAGCACCAGGGTAGTTATTATATAAATATTGACAGCGCGTCAAGCTCATTCAACCAACAACAAAAATATTTTCACCAAGCATATGCCCCTATAGCTTCAGACAATCATATGTCAGCACCAGATATGTATTTATATATACACAAACAAACCATATATGCATATACAATACATTTCATCCCCCAGTCATTGGGTAGCCCTGACCCTGGCAGACATAGATGAAATATTGCTGACCTGGGCCGACGTAAAGCGTAGGGTGTGAGAAACTATGTGTATACAAATGTGTGTGTATATATATATATATGTATACAATAGTGACAAACAACCAAAAGAATCATGATAGCATGCATATATACAGACACACATATATATATACATATATGTGTGAATGGTTCTTTCGTATATAGAAATAGTCATGATGGCCACAAGCAGTTCTCTCACAAATGTATCACAACCGTCTGAGTTCCCGCACAACTGCAGCCTGACCCCCCGTCAGGGTGGGGGATCTATTCAGTTTTATATAAATATGAATCTCTTCAACTCTGGTGATATATATATATATATAGGTACATGTAGTGTGTAAGTATATATATATAGTATGTATATGTATATATATACATTTGCAACTCTGATGATATATATATAAATATATAAGTACAAGTAGTACGTATGTATATATATATATACACATATACAACTATCTGATATGAGCGGAGTACATATTTATGTAAATATAAATATATATTTTCATATTATTTCATCCAGGGGCCCCAGTCAACATCGCGCTGTGCTACCAGATCCCTTCTCACTTTCATGAGGTATGTGGCAGGGCCGCAGCCATCCTCCAGATGATTTAGAAAGTTCTTCATGCCCACAACTTCTTCCAGGAAGCATGAACCGGGCTATCTTGCCCGCTGCTGAAAAAGTGTTCGATATCTGACCCCACTGCATCGATCACTGGTCCATGAAATGAGCGCGGGTGGCCGACGCGGTCACTTCCCGACACATGGGACATTGGGGGTCACTTGGCTCCGAAAACTGTCGCCAGGCCGTCAACTTGGCAGGTGAGCTCACATTTTTCTATCTGTTGTTTTTGTTGATTATTTTATCTTTCTGTTTATAGATATGTATATGTATATAAGTATGTAAAAACATGTAAACTGCACATCCATTCCCTATTAGAGCGTGAACGTTAATAAACATGTGTATATTTATATATTTACATACAAAAAAAATATATGCATGCATGTATGAATAGAAATTAATATAAATATATATATGTGTGTGTAAATTGAATACAAATGCACACGTATTTTGAAAATATACTATGTACATATATATATATATATAATATATATCATAACGTTGTAGCTCTGACGTGTGCCTAATTAAAAATACATGTATATATATATGAGGTAAGTTTCTAAATATACGAATATAAATAAATAAATAAATATAATAATATATATATATATACATATCTCGTTAGGCTCCTGAGAGGGTCATGAGCCTCTGCGGCTGTTGTTTTGGTTCGCTTGGCAGGCAAAGGTCCGGTTCAAGCCTGTGCTGCGTGATGTCGTAGATCAGTGCCTTCAAGACGAAGAAGCGTCAGCTCATCCTGCATCACAATGGCATTCAGGATGCGGGGGCTCCTCTCCTCGCAGCACTCTTTTGCCATCGGCTCGTTTTTCTATACAGACTATCAGACCACTGGAATAGGTTCCCATGCGCAAGGCATCGGTTCCGCCGATCACAGCCTAACTCCTCAGTTGCTGTTGCTCTTTTTTGTTCATTTGTAGCCAGCCTCTTCCAACAGTCCGGACCGACACATTGGTCCACCTTCATATCTTTAGCCGAAGCCAACTGTGCTATCAACCGGTGTACATGGCAACACAGGAAACTATTGGAAAATTATGTACTGCACATTTGTATATGTCTATATGTACATGTATATATCAATATATACATATATGTGACTTATAGCTGGCAATATCTTTCGATATATGCATAGATATGTATATATATATATATATTTCTCCATACCTAATCTCTATGTTTACCTTATTTATATATATATATGTGTAGTGGAGACTAGATGTTCAAAACAGACAGTATTTATATATATACATAGGTTTCGAAATCAAAATAGAAATATAAACAAAACACGAGCATGATCATCATCATTGTCGTCACCATCATCATCAGCATCATCATCATCAGCAGCAAATGTGTATATATATATACATAGATACAATATATATATAACTCAGTAAAGATCCTTATGTCTGTATATATATATATATATCCCCAAGTCAGTCTGGGCGCCTGACAGTCTGGAAAGTACTCGGATAAGCGTTGGCCTCAGCGTGCAAAGACTGGCTTTGCGTTTACTATATATATATATATATATGTATCAGTTTTGATATCTGTATATATATATATGTGTGTGTATATATATATATACATAGTTGTTTTCGATTTCTTTTGGAACACATTGAATATTTATATTAAGTGATTGCTATGAGTAGAGATGTATATATATATATATATATATCTATATATATATATATATTATGTGTGTCACTGAAGAGAACATTGCATGCAACCACTGGATGATGTAGCGTCTGGGTGTTCGCAACTTCCAAATGTCAGACCTGAGCCCCCGTCAGGGTGAGGGTGCTATTCTTTTTTGTATAAATCTATACACATATATATATATATATATATATATATCTACATTATAGACACATATTGTGTATGTTTATGGGAATAACTATATCATATGTATAAATAAAACATGTATATATAATATGAAACGATCACCTGCAATGTGTGTATCTATATATAAATATATTTCAACAATGCACACCTGTATAACACAGAACCATATACACACATATATATTATAAATATCACTGGGGTAGTGCACAGTCAGTATGATTTTTTTCATTCAGACATCCATAGCAGGTGCGAAGTAGTCCACAGGCGGCTCTGATGGAATCACTGGACGGTCACCACTGAACTGAAAGGAATGGGTCTGCTGCCAACGTCGCTGAGATCGGATGTGTCCTCAGTAATGTGTCCTCAGTAATTAGACGATGGACCCAACCTGAACGCTTGCGTCCTGAACGGTTGCGTTGGATCCAATTTCCGAATCATCAGCTTTCCAGCCACTCGGCCAGTGACTTGCTTGCTTTTGCAATATCATTCGGCCATGTGTTCTTTGGAGTTACATATTACATACATGTATATATACAAGTGTAATGGTATCAACAATGATCCGATTATATACTTATGTATGTCCAAATATGTATGTATGTATGTATGTATACGTATATGTATGTATGTATGTATGTATGTATGTATGTATGTATGTATGTAAATATGTATGTATGTATGTATGTACATATGCAACAGTCAATGTAACATACATATATTTACAGTTTGAATATATATATATGTGTATATGTATATATATATATAGATATGTGTATATACTATATTCCCAGCCCTGTGAGCTTTTTACATGTATATATATATATATTTGTATACATAATAGATATATACATATATATGTATTTACATATGTATGTTTGATTCTCACAATAAAAAAAATAAGCAGAGTGCATGTATGTAAATATAAATATAGAAATATCTTAAAAAAAACCGACCACAATCTCCCAAAGGGCTCCCTGACGGCGAATTGCTCTGCAGGAAATCAACCGTTGCTAGCAAGAACCTCAGTGCAGTAAGGAAATCATCAATTGATTATAGACTATAGAGAATATACATTTTTTGTTTTTTGACATACATGACTTGACATTGGGTCAAGATTCCAACAGAATTTTCTATCTGTTGTTTTTGTGCATCCGGAAGCCTTTGTTATCATCCGCAATCTTCCACATGTCTCCCGGACAATCATTGCCCAGCACAACCTCAGTATCAATCATTGTGTCTGATACATATATATATATTAAAAATACTTGATGTGATTCTGTGTACGTAACAATTCCTGATGTTCGGTATGTCTTGTCAATTATATATATGTACATGTATTCATGTATTCTGATAATTATGAAACACGCAGACTCTGATCAAAATATAAAACACAACTATATATATATATATGTATTGTCTTACAACTAGATGCAGAGAATATCAACATATTCTGGTGAATTGCGCGGTGCTGATAATATATATATGTGTGTGTTTGTATGAATATATGAATTCTCAGGTCTCTGTTGTGCAAATTGATTGTACAACTTGAAACGGTGAAACGAACCAAATTCCTTGCAACCTTGGAAAAAAGGAAACAGGAAGTCATCTCAACACACTTCTGGAGGCGGCAGATGATGGTTCGGTGAAATTGGAAAACACAGCTTTGGTCAAAAGTTGGAGGAAGATATTCCGTTAGCTATATATATATATATATATATGCTTTTTAGCATGGCCCATCAAAGTCTGCATGAATAAAAACGCTTATATATATATACATATCATGTCTTTGTTGTACAACTTTATTGTACAACTTGAAACAGTGAAGCATACATATATATATATATCAACATCCTCTGGTGAATTGTGCAGTACTTAAAAAATATATATTGATCCTTTACATATGTAAATAAATATATGTAAATAATATAAATATATATACGAATAAGTACTTCATAGAATGATGTCATGCACACATGTGTGTTGCATTGGAACTATCAGGTCTCTGTTGTACAACTTGATTGTACAACTTGAAACAGTGAAACGAACCAAATTCCTTGAACCCTTGGAAAAAAGGAAACAGGAAGTCATCTCAACACACTTCTGGAGGCGGCAGATGACTGTGGTTCGGTGAAACCGGAAAACACAGCTTTGGTCAAAAGTTGGAGGAAGATATTCCGTTAGCTATATATATATATATATGCTTTATAACGTATATAGCCCATAAAAGTTTGCATGTATAGTAACATTCATATATATACACACAAAATCTCGAATTGAATATACCTTTTTATGCCGGTCACCTTGTTGGGAAGCGTTTGTCCTCCATTGTAACAATGATCGGCTTCTTTATCGGAATATCTCCCTCCAGCCTAAACAGATTGTCAAACACACGCTCGATCCGCGGTCCACGAAGAACCTAAGTATGCATCAATCTTGAATCTTGTATTTGCTAACCTATGCGCACATACACAGCTTGCACTCTTGGTGCCACACATCCCAAAGCTTCTTGGTGTTGATTACTAGCTGAACCTGGCGACTTGCTTGATTACATATATAAAAAATATTCATATACACACACATATAAATATATACAAATATATATATATATATATCCACCCTGAACATACAGAATCACAAAATGCCAGCAGTTCCGATTTTTCGATACATGGCATTCCGGAGTCCGTGGTTGCCAACAGCAAAAATCGTTGGCCGTTTCGACGGGTGATGGCGTCGTTCCTCGAACAAAGCAAGTTGAACATATAGTCTATATATAAATAAATATACACATCTTAAATGAGTAAATATATACTATCTACTGTTTGCACTGTGTTCAAAGTATAAATAAGTGCGTGTGTGTCATGTATAATACATAAATAATTACAGATGTATGTCCCCATGCATGTATGTATATATACATATACAGAAATATATAGTGTATTTCTGTGCACATATATATATATATATATACATATAGTGTATATAGATATAGTATATATATATATAGATGTAAGAATACATGTAGCTATATACAACACCAGCGTAAGCCAAGACTCTGAAAAAAGTGAGTATATTCAGCAGCTGACATCCAAACGACCAATTCCTGAGATGAAATATATATATATATATACTTGAGGCCCAGGGGTAAGGGACGAAAGCTAGCTCGGCAGGGAGCTGGACTTGAAAATAAAGTGGGCAAGTACAGTGGCGCATTTTNTATATATATATACTTGAGGCCCAGGGGTAAGGGACGAAAGCTAGCTCGGCAGGGAGCTGGACTTGAAAATAAAGTGGGCAAGTACAGTGGCGCATTTTTGGACATAGATACACCGATACATAGATACACAGATAGCTAGATAGATAGGTAGGCAGAGGCATAGATAGATAGATAGATAGGTAGATAGATAGATAGATAGACAAATAGATAGATAGATCGATGGATGGATAGGATGGATAGATAGGATGGATGGAGCATCGATGGATGGATGGATAGCTAGATAGCTAGATAGCTAGATAGCTAGATAGCTAGAAAGAAAGAAAGATAGATAGATAGAAAAATAAATGGATAGAGAGATATATAGCTGGATGGAGAGAGNAGATAGCTAGATAGCTAGAAAGAAAGAAAGATAGATAGATAGAAAAATAAATGGATAGAGAGATATATAGCTGGATGGAGAGAGATATATATATATATATATATAGCTGGATGGAGAGAGAGACAGAGAGGTAGATAGATACATAGATACATAGATAACATAGATACGTAGATTGATTGATTGATTGNATATATATATATATATAGCTGGATGGAGAGAGAGACAGAGAGGTAGATAGATACATAGATACATAGATAACATAGATACGTAGATTGATTGATTGATTGATTGATAGATAGACAGACAGATAGATAGATAGATAGATAGATAGATAGCTCGATAGCTCGATTGCTACATAGCTAGATAGCTGGAAAAAATATAGATAGATAGGTAGATAGGTAGGTACTTAGAGACATAGATACATAGATAGATAGATAGATAGATAGATGGCTATGGCTCAAAAAACGGGTATGGAACGGTAAGCGGTGATCCGGACGTATGGAACAAAGGAGTTACACAAANAAATGGTCTCAAATGAATTCAATCTCTTCAAAAGGGTATGGATCGAGGGTATGGATCGGGGGTATGGATCAGGGGGTATGGATCACCTGTGGGTCCGGGGTATGGATCGGGACCTTACATTTTGAGCTGCAGCCAGATAGATAGATAGATAGATAGATAGNGTATGGATCAGGGGGTATGGATCACCTGTGGGTCCGGGGTATGGATCGGGACCTTACATTTTGAGCTGCAGCCAGATAGATAGATAGATAGATAGATAGCTAGCTAGCTAGCTTAGACAGAAAGATAGATAGATAGATAGATTGATAGATAGACAGATAGACAGACAGATAGACAGATAGACAGATAGACAGATAGATAGATGATAGATAGATAGATAGCTAGCTAGCTTAGACAGAAAGATAGATAGATAGATAGATTGATAGATAGATAGCTAGCTAGCTTAGACAGAAAGATAGATAGATAGATAGATTGATAGATAGATAGATAGATAGTTAGATAGATAGATAGATAGACAGATAGATAGATAGATGATAAATAGATAGATAGATAGGTAGATAGATAGATAGGTAGGTAGGTAGGTAGATAGGTAGATAGGTAGATAGGTAGATAGGTAGATAGGTAGATAGACAGACAGATAGATAGATAGACAGACAGACAAACAAACAGGTAGGTAGAGACATAGATAGATAGATAGATGGATTGATTGATTGATAGACAGATAGATAGATAAATAGCTTGATAGACAGATAGATAGATAAATAGCTTGATAGACAGATAGATAGATAGATGGATAGGTAGGTAGAGACATAGCTAGATAGATAGATAGGTAGATAGATAGATAGATGGATAGATAGATAGATAAATAGACAGGTAGATAGGTAGGTAGAGACATAGACAGATAGATAGATAGATAGATAGACAGACAGACACACAGAGAGATAGAGAGATAGATAGATAGATGGGTGGATGGATGGATGGATGGATAGATAGACAGATAGGCAGATAGATCGAGAGAATAGATAGGCTACATAGGCTACATAGGCTAGATAGCTAATAAGTAGATAATTAGATATGATAGAGAGGATAGGTAGGAGACTTCCTAAACCATGCCCTATAAAGGATGCCAATGATGCAGAGGAAAGGGAATCTGACGACGTCCCCGGGGGGGATCGAGCCACGGCCAAACTGCTTGTGAACCCGGTAGCCCGGGGGGGGGGGGGGGGGGGGGGGATAACTCATGAAGTTTCATGGGATTGGAGATTCCAGCCCCCCCAATACCTTGCTAAAGCAAGAGGGACTTCAGCTAGNTAACTCATGAAGTTTCATGGGATTGGAGATTCCAGCCCCCCCAATACCTTGCTAAAGCAAGAGGGACTTCAGCTAGCAAAAGCTAGCTTTCGTGATATATATATATATATATTTATATTTACAGTACATATCAAAGATAAACGAATGCATTTTGCTGGCATTCATACACGGGCCTAAGAACCTGACATCTGGGATTGCACGTTCCGAACGCTCTTTGTCCTAAGAAGTTATATGCAATCATTTGTATATATATATATATTTATATATCGTATTAAAAATAAATATATATATATATATATATCTATATATATATATACGAATTGAATGATGTTGAGCTCCGAACCATTGATGGGCATTCGATTGTATCTGGATGACCAAAGGTCGCAGCCCAGCAGATTGTGCCCCATACGAATCTGCATTGTATTTCGGTCTGAAACATAGTGCCAACGAGCACCTTGCCGACCAGTGATCTTCAAACACAAGACGGTTGTGTTTGCAACTATATATATATATATAGATATAGATATAGATTCAGTTGTGTATATAAATATATAAAATCTGAGTTTCATTGCCAGTAAAAATAAATAAATATATGTGTATTTATTTATATATTCAAATGTGTTGGTTATATCATATATATGTATATATATATATATATGTGATTCTGCATGGACCTCGAGCCTGTAGGTCATCCGCTGAGCAGTCAAAGTGCTTTGTAAGTGCCTGATATGTCTGCAGAACAACAAAAAGACATCCAGACAAGTGGAGACCTTCCAGAATATATTTAAATATATGTATATATAGAGAAAGAATCTCTGAGACAAACACTTGCTGCGGCACCCATCCGTCCGGATATCGTTCCACGAAGGGATCTGATCGCAGCAGTCGTAGCAATTCCTGATCGGTGCAGATGTAATATATGAGTATATACACATAAACGTAGACATAAACATATACATATACAAATACATACATATATATATATATACATATATACATATATACGCTGATACATATACACATATACACATATATACATATATACATATCTACATATTTCCATTTCTACATATATACAAATCTACATATATAGATACAATACATAGATAAAGATATATACATATACACATATATACATATCCGTGGTGATGCAGGCAAGTGGCATCGGATGTCCTTGGAGGCCGCAGTGGTATCTCAAGATCATATTCCTGCTAGACGGATGGATGCAAACATGAATCGAGCATATAAACATGTGTATATGTATAAATTGTATCATGTATACATATATATATATATATATTGTAAACATCGCACTTGTAAGCTCCCGACTGGCATTGGCAATGGCTCGTGACCGTATCTCATCCATGATAGTGCCTGGTGCGGTGCCACTGAAAACAAACAAAAAACATATGTAATATCAGCAATGAAATGTATATACATATATGAATGTAAATATCTGCATATATATAGTATGTAAATATATCTATATATATATACATGTAAACATTGTTCCAAGTTGGCGACGTTCACCGGCAGCGGCAAAGGCTGAGGCACCCGTGGTACTTCCTGAAATGGTGACGTTAATAACAAGCAAGCATAAATATGTATAAATAAATACGTGCACGGTATATATGGATTTCATTCTTTATCAAGTTTACATGTAAACCTTTTAAACACCAACACTAAACAGCACAACACATATGGTATTCTTAAGAAATCACGCACTTGGACATTGCGCCAATCCATTCTGGAGGTGGTTCACATTTCTAAGCTGGCCACATGATATGACGCTGGTGTCCCTGATGATGATGCTGGTGCTTCCTGACATTGTGACGTTGAGAACAAACATTGCGTGTATACAGTTTCATTCTGATATACATCATGTACATATATATATATATAGTATATAGAAATATATGTGGAACACCAACACTAAGCAACACAAACACATGTATAAGGCATTCTGAAGAAATTAAGCACTTGGACATTGAGCCGTCCACAGTTGGATGGTTTCCATCCTCTGTAGCTGTGGTGGTCCTCGCTGAAGGCGGTGGCACCACCTGACTTTATGTTTCTGCTCTTGTGTGTTTGTGTTGTTTGTTCATGTATGTATTATGTGAGACACCACCACTCCACAGCACAACACGTGAAGCATTGTCAAGAAATCAAGCATTCAAACAATGAGTCATCCACTGCTGGGCCACTAGGGTCACGTGTGGCTGCCGCCGCTTTCCTCTTTGGAGGTGCAACTACCTGATTTTGTTGTTCTGATCGTGTGTTTCGGTTTTCTTTTAACGCACAAATGAAAGAATACCCAGATGACACAATCCATGTATCTTCACAATCAATCATGTAAACCCGCCTTGGGAGGCGGTTTGGGTGCTGGCCAGGCTGTTGTCCAGGCCTTATTCTTATTGTTTCTATTTTTCTTTCCCATTGCGGCGAGACGGCTGTTGTTGTTTATGCTGTTTATGTAAATCTACATATATATATATATATTTATTTATCCCTGACAAAAAACAAAACGAGCAGTAGTGATATGTAAATATTTATCAAAGGAAGTTTCGTAGAGAAACTCCGAGTTACGGACTTTCACATTCCTAGTAATCCAAAGATCAAAGTGTCAGGTGGGCACCTGCGATTCACCACATTAACAATTCACCACATTAACAATTCACCACATTAACAATTCACCACATTAACAACTCACTACATTAACAACTCACCACATTAACAATTCATCACATTAACAATTCACCACATTAACAATTCACCACATTAACAATTCACCACATTAACAATTCACNCACTACATTAACAACTCACCACATTAACAATTCATCACATTAACAATTCACCACATTAACAATTCACCACATTAACAATTCACCACATTAACAATTCACAACATTAACAATTCACCACATTAACAATTCACCAC